>JAOUQT010335101.1:0-13184 GCA_025769995.1 Xyliphius kryptos | reverse complement strand
CACATTGGTAACTTTAGTGGACCTGGGATTTGAACCCCCAACCTTCTGATTGATAGTCCAACACCCTAACCACTGAGGTACCACTCCCAAATTCTCCGGGCTAGATTTACATTTCGCCATTTAGCCTTCAAACATCGTCACAAAGTTTTTGTTGCTAATCTGTCCACAAAAAATCAGTGAAATCTGATCAATTTCCATTGAATTCTATGTAAATCCAGTTCTAAGGACTCCAAAATACATAAAAACACATTTTATATAAAATTAATATAAGAGTTTAATACTGAAAAAAAAACACAGAAATGATTTACACTATTGCCAAAAGTATTCGCTCACCTGCCTTGACTCACATATGAGCTTAAGTGACATCCTATTCCTAATCCATAGGGTTAAATATGACATCGGTCTACCCTTTGCAGCTAGAACAGCTTCATCTCTCCTGGGAAGGCTGTCCCAAGGTTTAGGAGTGTGTATATGGAAATCTTTGACCATTCTTCCAGAATCGTATTTGTGAGGTCACACACAGATGTTGGACAAGAAGGCCTGGCTCTTAGCCTTTGCTCTAAATCATCCCAAAGATATTCTATTGGGTTATGGTCAGGACTCTGTGTAGGTCAGTAAAGTTCATCCACACCAGACTCTGTCATCCATGACTTTATGGACCTTGCTTTGTGCACTGGTGCACAGTCATGTTGAAAGAGGAAGGGGCCAGCTGCAAACTGTTATCCACAATGTTGGAAGCATTGAATTGCCCAAAATGTCTTGGTTTGCTGAAGCATACAGAGTTCCTTTCTCTGGAACTAAGGGGCCACGTCCAGCTCCTAAAAAACAACCCCACACCATAATCCCCCCCGTCACCAAACATTACACTTGGCACAGTGCAGACATGGCAGCCACCAAACCCAGACTCGTTCATTAGATTGCCAAACGGAGAAGTGCGATTCGTCACTCCAGAGAACGCGTCTCCAGCCAGTCAGTCTCTGAGCCAGTCAGTCTCTGTGACCTGTTCTTGTGCTAATTTGAAGGCCACAAGAAGTTTGGCCTTGTGTTGTGATTATAAGTGGGCAACATCTTCGCATTATGCGCGTCCCCGCTTCGTCAGTTTACGTGGTTAACCACTTGGTGGCTGAGTTGTTGTCATTCCCAAACAATTTTCTTGTAATACAGCTGACAGTTCACTGTCGAATATTTAGGAGCGATGAAAGGTCACAACTGGATTTGTTGCACAGGTGGGGTCCTATTAAAGTTCCATGCTGGAGTTCACAAAGCTCCTTGAGAGCGAGCCATAATTTTACAAATTTATATACCTGTGGTCATGGAAAGGATTGCAACACCTGATTCTGCATGAACTCTGACCTTAACTGAGGCAATTGAGGCCTGAAGTTCTTTGGATGTTGTTGTGGGGTCTTTTGTGACCTCTTGGATGAGTCGTAACTGCGCTCATGGAGTAATTTTGGGTGGCCAGCCATTCCTGGAAAGGTTCACCCCTGTTCCATGTCTTCGCCATTTGTGGATAATGGCTCTCAATGTGGTTCACTGGATTCCAAAGCTTTGGAAATGGCTTTATAACTTTTTCCAGACTGATAGATCTCATTTAGTGTCTTTCTCAATTGCTCCTGAATTTATTTGTATCTTGGCATGAAGTTTAGCTTTTAAGGATCTTTTGGTGGACTTCACTTTGTCAGGCAGGTACTATTTAAGTGATGTCTTGATGGAGAACAGGTGTGGCAAAAGTCAGGGCTGAGTGTGCTAGAGACAATGTACTCAGGTGTAATAAACCCGTTATAGCGTGTTTTAACTTTTTCACACAGGGCCATGAAATTTTGGCTCTTTTATCTCCCTTAATAGTAAACACCTTCATTTACAAATTGCATTTTGTGGGAGTGGTAGCTCAGTGGTTAGGGTGTTGGACTATCAATCTAAAGGTTGTGGGTTCAAATCCCAGGTCTACTGAAGCTACCAATGTGGGTCCTTGAGCAAGATCCTTAACCCTAATTGCTCCAGGGTGCTATCAACCCTGTGTTCTACACCCACTCTTCTAGTTGGGGTTCTTATAAGTTGCTTTGGATAAAAGCGTCGGCTAAATGACCAAATGTAATGTAATGTAATGTGTTTTCTTGTGTTGTCATCGACTACTATTTGAATTGGTTTGATGTTCCGAAACATTTAAGTGTTACAATCATGCAAAAAAACTGAAAATGAGGAAGAAGGCAAACACTTTTTTCACATCACTGTATTATTTTAATAAAAATGAATATAAAACATAAATGTATATAAATATTTAAGAGAAAGGCAGTCACTATCTGTTTTTGGATCTAAATTCATAATAACTTTCTGTTTTGTAAGCGATTTAACGCTGTTCCTCACATTACCTTATTTTTTGCTTAATTTTTTTCCACAATGAAACTTATTGCACACAGCAATGTTCTGTAAATCTCAATGGATGGCGTTCAGGCATTTTTTGATTTCCTTCAATGCGATCATGTTTTTGCTGTTTTTCTTAGATTTATTTTATAAGCTGTCCCGCCCAAAACGCATCACACCATTTGAGAAGCGCTGCTGTAGATACTATTGTGTACAATTTGGGACGCTTCCCCGGTGTTTCATCGCCGTCCGTTTTTGTTTTGTGTCCTCAGGCTGAAGGAGTTCAAGGCGGCACTGCTGGAAGCCTTCCGTTCTGCACACGCTCAGTCGGTGGGCATGACCGCTCTGATGTCGGACATCAATCAGAATCGCCTTGCCCCCTTCGGTCAGCTTGAAGTCCGGGCGGCACTCGCACGCATGCAGGACGACAACCAGGTGATGGTGGCCGATGACATCATCTTCCTCATCTAACAAGAGCGGCGTCTGTGTGTTACAGATGCGGATGTGTTGCCTCGTTCCCAGGACTCTTGGGGGGGTCGGGGGTTCCCTAACATAAATGTCTTCAGGTCAAAAATGTTTTATAGTTTATTAAAATCTAAATAAAAAATGAAGGTGGTATTAAAGTGGAGGGGGTGGTACATGTTTTATAAATGTACAGAAATTAGTCCGCTGGATGATCTGAATTTTCGTATCGTGGATTGGGGATAAAAAAATATCCTGGGTTTCACACAGCACCTGCACCTGGTAACATGAAGTCATTTTGAAGAAGTATTCCCACGCAGGGTCATCCCTGGTGCAGCGCCCCTGGACAAATAAGTAGGGTAAGGATGGGCCTGAGGTCTCGCATCTGCTGACTTTGGTCGAACTTGGGCTTTGAACCTCCAACCTTTAGGTTGCTAACTCGGCACCCTGACCATTTAGGTGCCAACTACGGCAATGTGTAAACTGATTTAAAACCTGATGGTGTACTTTGTCTCTCAGAATGAGGATCATCCTCATCTACAATCCGTTAAACTATACACAAAAAAGCCAACGCCCTCAGTGACTTACTAATTCGCTCACTTCATAACTACCTACAAGGCTGAAACTCGGCATCATTCCTTATCATGTCCTTGGAAAAACTTAACAGTTTCACGTTCCTATGTTCCAATGTTCGTTATCACCGTCGAACGCAACACCTCGGATGGATTGGGGTCTGGGAGAGTTCCTACAAAGCTGAAATCTGGCTCTGTCATTGCTTATTGTGTTCTTGAAAAACCTGATAAATTCCCATAAGAAAACAAGCACGTAAACACCATAGTCACAACTCACACTAGATTCATTCCACATATTCATTTTAGATTTTTAATCGCCCCAAACTTCACTCTATAATAATATGTTCATGAGAAATATATAAATTCCAAAGCCATTACTCAACAACAACTCGAGAACTTTCACGTTATCAAGTTCTTCACCGTATCTGAGGTGATCTGTGGTTTGTGGGAAAACACTTGTAGGTTGTAATAAAGCTGCATTACCACCATGGGTTAATCGAGTCAAGTAATTTACAGATCATCATTCATTCATTTTTGTGTATGTGTGTGTCTTTTCTTAAATTGTTCAAATAAAGCGTTAATCGCTAGGTTATATAAAAGAATCCATTCACGGTGCAAAACCACTAAATCTGAACCCTGTTGCCTTCTGAGTAATGTGAATCCAGGGCAAAGGGACTGGGGGTCGATTATTGGATGTAAATATTTCCTAGTTCAAAACCAGTTCAATGTTAGTAAAGAGGCAACGGCACTATGAACTATTAACGTCTTGCTGGTTCCATATGAAGGCTGGCGCCTTGACTCCTCCGCACTGAAGGAATATAGGTCACAGAAGCGCTGACTGCTGTCTGGCGCCTCGGCACTCTGAAACCAGAGATGTTATCATTCCGTGATTCATCGTGTCCCCGCCGTCTCGTGGGTTTCAAGACTAGGATGAAGGTCTTAAAACTTATGTTAACAACATGATGCTACCACCACCAAGCTTTACTGTAATGCGCCCAATACCATAAAACATATTGAGTCCATGGGCAGACATGGTCCACATCTGTTAAAAACTGGACCGTCTCCCAGTGGAGAACTGGGAGAAAATGGGCCACGAAAAAGCAAGAAGGTAAAGGGGTAAGAAGATTGGAGTAGAAACATTAAACGTAGAGAGAAAGCTAACGGCTATGATGGCAAGAAGGGTGGACATTTTCTTGTTGGGGGATATGTACAGATGGGAGGTTCTGGAAATTAAGTTAGGTGAAGGTCAAGGTGGTATGCTGCTCCAAAGAGGAGGTTGATGGATGTGGCTAAAGTGTTTGACTATGATGAAGGATAAACGGGAGTTGTGAACAAACTTCAAAAGTTGGCTTGGAAAGGATACATGTAGCTACAAAATCAAAAAAGAAACAACCCAAAAAAGAAATAAGAGATTGTTGTTGAAAATTGTTGAAACAAAAAAATGAGCTAATGAAACAATTTCAATGGGGAAAAAGGCTTTAAAAAAGGGGGCGTGTCATGAAACCTGCCATAGTGCCCCAAACAGCACAAGCAACCTAAGTAACTGCCAAATTTCAACGTTGTACATTAAAAGCTGTGGGATGAGAAACATCTAAAAAATCTGTGTGAGAATAAAAATGAGAAAAACAATAAGTTCTTCCAGAATCCATCATGGCGTCCCCTAATGGGAAGTGCACATGGTTCCCAGGCTGAGAAAAATAAGCGGCTAAGTCAGGAAGGCCATCTGTTGTGAAATCAAGAATCTTAAGATTCAGAATCTCAGAAAACCAGAAGATTGATCCTCGATAAGGTTCACCTGAAGGTCCGAACTGGACCAGCAACAACAGCATGTCTTGTTTTGGTTCTGTTTGTGATGGGACGTCCCATTTGTGGTCTCAGCCTGTGATCAGTGTTTATGGTAAAGTGTGTCAGGGGACGGAAACTGAGGCAGCAGACTCTGATCGTAATCTTTAAAAAGCCGCTGAGAAGCTCCCTTAGTGTAAACTCCCTACGAGCGGCGGCTCTGAGCGGACTGCACTCTCAACATGAGACTCTCAGTGGTTAGTGGCTCATTGTGTTACTGAAAACTGTAAGTAGAGTATTTGTATATTAAAAGTGTGATGCTGATGATTTATGCTCTGTTTCCTCAGATGGCGCTTCTGCTGCTGCTGGACTCATTGGTTCTGATGTTCGGAGCACAAGCTCTGAGAGGAGCGAAGGAACACAAAGATTTTAATAAGAGAAACAGGAAAAAACTGTGGCTTACTGTCAGTTCCACCTTCATGGACCACCATGATGTTCCTCCACTGTCTCAGGCAGCCAATCAGTCTTTGTCACCATGGAGCTACGAGTGAGTTCAATCAATTTAATCAATCAATCAATACATGACATGATGCTCTAAACTGCCCCTACGTAGCGTGTGTGTGTGTGTGTGTGTGTGTGTACCGAGCGATGGATTGGCACCCTGTCCTGGGTGAATCTGCCCCGCTCCCGAAATATTCTCTCCTTGGCTGGGCTCCATTATTGATATTAGCAAGATGTGAAAATTCTAGAATTTAGTCTGAAACTTTACCAAATTTTATAGACGATGTTTGTGTTTGTATAAATAAATGAATGAAGACTTTGTGTCCTCCAGGTATACGAGCGACCATACCTGCATTCCAAACATCATGTTTGAAGCGCGGTGTGAGAAGATGGGCTGCATGAGTGCCAACGGGCATCAAAACCTGGAGGCCAAACCCATCTTGTACCAGATCCAGGTGCTAAGAAAAACTTGGCGTAAAAAACGTTACTTCTACCAGGTGGAGCAGAAGTCCATCAGCGTGGGCTGCACATGTGTTCGCCCCACCATCATCCATCACCAGCTCCATCACTAGCTCCATCAGCCCATTAAACAACTCAGCGACTTATTTCAACATTGTAACATGTATTGTATGTTTAATAAACGTGTTTGAGACGCTGACTGTGTGCTGTGTTCATTCTGTAAAGACAATTACAGCGGTGGTCCACTAGTGTTGGTCATCCATTGCGCACAGGACGCTGCCTGCACGACGCTGGTGGCTGGATGATTAGGTGGTTTTTAAGGGTGGGCTCGTGGCTTAAGAGCAAGCATTTAGAGTAAGAGTCTTAATCTAGCTCATGGGCTTGTATAATGTGATATTAAGCCTGCATGTCTTAATGCGGTGACGAACTGCGTTAACAGACAGAGATCCTCTGAGGCAGAGGTCACTAATAGGCGGACCGCAGGTTCAACTCATTTTTAATCTCGGGAGGTGGGGCGACCACAAACATAATGCACTGGTCAGCTGGTAGGCGTTCTCTCTGTTTGGGGGATCTATACACAGGACTCATCAACAAAAAGTCATGTACTAACTCTAGTGATTATTTAGGGGTGTGTTTAACGTGCCAATCAGCATGTCCCTCAGCATAAACCAGGTGGCGCTCTGATTTAGGCAGATTGCTATTTCAGCGGTGCAGCTACCTAAACTCAGTGTGCTGGTTCACGAGGTTCTCTGTTTTACTGTGAATGGACAACACACCGAATAGTGTAGATCAAAGGTCACTAATAAATGGACAGACGTTGTTCCCTGCAGACTCAAACCACGAAACTATTGATCGAATTTTCACTGTTTATTAAAGTTTATTTTAAACGTTTCTCCTCTTTACGATGCGTCGTAAGTTCACCAAAGGTTTCAACAGATTCAGGAGTGTGGGACATGCACAGACGAGGTACGAAGCGAGAAGCGTCAGTTAGAGGATAAATCGAGTCAACGAAAGACTAAGGGCATGCTCCTAAAAAAAGAAAAGTCAGCTGTGAAAACTGAGAGGAATTAAAGTTAAGATGTGAAATTGAGTTAACAAGAAGACTGACGTTTTATTGACTTTTTCTATTAGCGCTCAATTTATGATGCACTTTTTTTTTTTTGAAAGCAATCTGTTTCTTTAATGTAGCTCCTGTTTTTACCTGAAGAGAAAAAAATGTTTATGTTTTGTAAATAATTCATTCAGTTCAGCATTTAAAATAATTAATATTGTTCAAATATATTGAACGATATTGTAAATTGGTTTGTAATCATTTGTTGATGATATAAAATTCTGATAGAACTACTAGGTTACTTGGTATACAGGACTAGCTGTTAGCTGTTAGCCGTTAGCTGTTAGCACATTTTATTGAAGTCACTCACAGAGTTGTATATGTGGCTAGATAACTTTTCTTCGATTCCGTCTTCATTAAAGTTTTCAGAAAACAAAGTGGTGTTGCGTGATGGAGGTCGCATGCTGCGTGTTCAGGTTGGGGAGGGGTCACTCTACACCTGCGCACCAATCTCTATAGAGTTAACTCGCCAAGTATCAAGTGTTTAGATATGAAAGTAAATCAGACCACAAGCAAAAATTTATGATGGTCTGGTTCTTGGCCTGACAAAATTTCCTCTAACTGGACCTGACTGAATTTTAATTAAATACCCCTGCTTTAAAGTTATCCTGAGCCCATTTAACTGTCTTCAATACCATCCGAAAGGTCAGGAGGGGTTTCCTACCGTGGGCCACTTCACCTAGCTAACCATTAGCTGGGGGCGCGGTGCTGAAATGCTAAGCTACTCAGCACTGAGTACTCTGTATGTGCCAGAAATCTGTCACAATCGTTTACGTGATCTGAACTCAAAATTCTTTGCTAGACGCTGATAATGGAGCAGTGATTTGCTACACCTGCTCCTGCATCTAACAACCTTAATTGACCGTATAGAGCTTCGATTCGACGCTGGGACATTACACCATTAAACAGTCATTTCAGAGGAGCACCAAGTGCTCCTCCTCCACATTTGTAATTGCACATCGAGTTAGCTTTGCACATTTCCTATAAAAGGGCTTAGCGTTTGACAGAGTTTTCTTTTAGGCTTTTTTGCAAAAGCCTGGGTGACCGTAGGTGGCACAGCACCTATTAAGCAATGACGTGCCCATGGGACCTGGTCTTCTTTTAATGCGACAGTCCCCAAAAACTGCACTTTATTAGAGAGGCTACTTTGGAATGGGCCCCCCTAGTGTCTGAGTGATGTCAATGCAGCTGCAGAGATGTTTTTTTATTTGTATTTATTTTTCTGTAGGAATGTCACTGTCGTTTTACCTCCTATGTCACAATGAACTGAGGGTGCGATACTAAAATGCCATACTCTCAGAGAGCCTTCTTGACCATTCATTTCCTTTAGTCATTGTTTCAGAATTTTCACCATGCTGTTCATGACATTAGTTTTAGTTGAATAGTTAAATGAACGCTTCATCAACAATAATGTGCTTCAGTGTATCCTAGTTTTATTAGAATGTGCTCTCAATGGATGAGATCAAACCAAAGTTGAAAGCAGGACATTTCTTTGAAGATTTAACTTGTTCCCAATGCATCAATACATTTATTTTATGGTCCTATATAAACACCTTCACTGTTTCTCTTGGTTGTCGGATTATCAGTAAAGCCAGGAATTTTTCTCAGACCAAATAGTTTATTCATTCATTCAATGATTCCTTGCCGAAGACTCAGCCCCAATATTTCCAAGATGCAACAAAATGCAAAAAAAAAAAGGTTTAAGGCTCCTTCCTTCATTTTTTTTCCAAATCAGTTCATCTGAACGTGGCGCCATCTATCGGCATGCCTCCTCCTTCAGCTCTTTGTTCTTCCTCACTTCCTCTGCATGCTTGTCCTAAAAACACAGAAATCCATCCTGATCAGCCTCATGTACGTCGTTTGACGATCCCGTCATCCTTTAACCCTTTATCATTTCTACAATTTTCCATTAGGAATCAATAAAAGATTCAGATTCTGATTAAGAATGCCACAGCTCATCGTTGCCCAAAATGCTTCTGGCCCAGATCTGGCCCACATCCCACATTTTCACCCTGCCCACTTACCACTGGGATTGGCACCACTTGGGTAGAGCACTTCCCGGTCGTAAGATGTGGTCCACATTTGCATAAGGTAGCTCTTTTAAACATATGTGTTTTGGGGCACTGGGTTTGGTAGATCAGTGGTTAGGCTGATGGGCTATTGATCGGAAGGTTGGGGTTCAAATCCCAGGACCACTGAGGTTACCAATGTGGGTTGTTGATCAAGACCCTTAACCCTCATTGCTCCAGGGGTTGTATCAACCCTGTGTTCTGATCCCAAGCAAGTTGGGATACTTGTAAGTCGCTTTAGATAAAAGTGTCAGCCAAATAACTGAAAATGTAAAATATGTAAAATGGGACACATGGGCCATGTTAATGTTTCCAAACAAGGGCCACCTTTGGCTGCTGTCCTCCATTCATAACCTTTTTTCCTTGATAATCTATTCCTTTACCCATGCCCCTTCATCTATTTAACCCCATCTCACCTTCTTTACTCACCTTCTTTACTTTATTCTATTTTTTAATCCTTTCATCTGTCCATCTCCAGTTAATTTTCCCTCCTTTTTCTTGTCACCCCATACCTTCAACCCATCTCTTTATCGTGCATCCCATACCTCCACCCATCACTGCATCCACAACTTTCTATCCATCTCCATCCCCTCCACCCCATTTCTTTAACCTGCAAATATCCGATTCTCAATATCCGTCGAATATCCATCGCTCCAGTTCTACACATCCTTTCATCTGTAGACTATACGTACGATATGATTACAATACAATACCTTCTCCTGCAGTCTCTCCAGCATGGCGGCAAGTAGCGCCTCACGCTTCTCCTTGTTGGTTTCCATCTTCTGTTCCAGCTTTTCCTTCACGTTCTTCATAAAGTTATTCTTTTCCTCAACAACCTTCTGTATCACTTCCTTCTCGTGCTCTCGCTTTTCTGCCAGATGCTTCAACAGCTCCGCTTCCTGACACTGCCATGTGATAAAATAGAAATTTTGTGATGTTAACAGACAATTTTTTATTTAATAACTAAAAAATGACAAAGGGAATGATGTGCCACGCTCGTTGCATGGATCGACGGATCAATTCCAGTTGCAACATGTGGACCACTTTGGCCATCAGCCGAAAGTTAAAAATGAAGTACCAATGACATATGTCTGCCCAACGTGGACATGTGGGCTCATAGCTTGAGCAAGGCCCTTCACCGTTACTCCTCAGAGATCCTGAAACATGGCTGACCCTCTCGTTGTCACTCTGACTCTAACATTCAAGTTAGTTTGCTTGTAAGTCACTTTGGATAAATGTGTCTGCAGAACAACCTCATGTTGGAGGCCACCTTACACTACGATGTAAGGCCACCACGGCCACCCATAGCTCAGCGACGTGTGGCTCTTTCTTTTGTTCTCGAACCCTTCCTTGGTGCTCCCTAGATCTAACCTCCCTTAAGACTAGTCCCCTAGGTATTTACACCTTTGTAATTCAAGTCCAAACTTTACATCTCTGGTCCCTATCCAACCGAAAGCTTATTTACCCCATAATATTACCTAAAATAATGTGCAGCGGAGAATTTGACTTGGAGCATCCATGGCGGGCCACCTATATACTGGCAAACCATCTCCAACTGTACCTTTGTCTTGAGTTTTACATGTTTGCAATAGGAGGTGTGTGTATGTGTGTATCCTTACCTTCCTCCTCTCCTCCGCAGCCTCCAACTTTTTCTGGATTCCCTCAAGCGAGGGATCTTTACGATGTGGCATGGAGGTGTTCAGCTCTGGTACCCCGTCGAATGAGGGAGGCTTCAGAATGACTTCGAAGGCCTGTCCCGAAGTTCGTTTATTTAACTCGATCACTTCCACATCTTTAATCTCACACCAGTTAAGATCAACAGCATCTATCAGAGGAGCAGCTAGTCAGTTGTACAACACCATGCCTCCCTTTTACACATTGAAATCAAAATTAATGACAATAATGGTAATCTCTGTATTGTTTTCTAGAAGTGAACAACTATAAGGTGCTTTGGCTTTGAAATAGCCTTCCTGCTTTTGTTTAAAAATCAGAAACACTACAGATTTTTAAGATTTAATTGCCAAGATTTTCAAGATTTAATTCGTTATTGCCAGTTCAAACACACAGGTTGAAGTGTTTGTTGTGCAGTTTTACCTTCAGCCTTGTACTCAGATTTACTGGCGGCTTCTGGATTAACGCAGGAGCAGAACAGCGACACTAAAGGAAGCTCTCTCAGTTTGTCTCGATAGGCTACGAGTAAAAAATACCAAACAAAAACGTAAGCAAAAATAACTCCATATAATGTAAACGACCACTTTCCTAGAGACACAAATCAATTCTGGTCAAAGTTATGAATATGCAACCTCAGCAGCTCCACATGGAAAATGTTCCACTAAAGTTTGAGATGATGCAGGAATTCTGCACACCTCATGGACGGGATAGCTGGACTGGGCAATTGTTTTTTTTAAGAGCCCATGAAAGAAAAGGCCTTTGGGACAGAAACAGCCAATGGGCACGATGTGGTCATAAATTCCTACCTCTGAAGGCCAGAAAACCAAGAACAACAAAACATTCTTGTTTTTTCAACCAGGACACTACACAGCCCTTATGGTATATGTTTGATCTCAGCCTCAACATGGTGCCAAACAGATGTAGATTTTTGTGACTGATGCACAGTGAACCAGCACCTTTGTTCTTTTGAGCACTGGAGTCATTTCCTTTAAAAAAACATGGCAGATGTCATTAATAAAGTGGCCAATGAGTGTATACCAGATAGCAAATTAATTTTGGCCCAGATACTGTGTTTTAATCTGGTCTACGTGTCACATGGATCCACGTCACTTGGATGCGAGACGTGGGCCATGTACACAACAGACTGGAGTCATTTCATGGACAAAGGTGACATGTGTAGGGTTATCTCACTACCAAGGCTGTGAACCAAAGGTGTGTGTATATGAGGTTGTTTATGTGTCCACTAAAGACTCAGATACAGGTAGGTAACAGTAGCATATATTTACCAAATGTGGACTAGAATACTTTTGGGACACGTGGGTCCTAATAATCCTAATAATAATAATATGAGGGCTACCTTTGGCTGACATGCAGTTTGCCGGCGGAGCCAGCAGTGCAGTATCTAAAATTTTCTCAAATGGTGGGTCGTGACATATATTGGGCAGTTTCTGGGGGCGTTTTACTACTGACTCAACTCTTTTCATTTCTCGATACACCAGCGTGACGCCTAGTATAGTGTGTCTTTATATGCATTATTAAAAAGGAAGTTTAAGATGATGATGCGAGAAACAAACCTGCGAGAGTCATTCTGTTGTGCTGTCTGTGGTATGTGTCCTGCTGCTTCACTGGAACACAGTTTAGAAATCCTACAATTTATATAAATACTTCAGTACAGTCTGTATAAAGAACTTAATCATTTAAATAGATTACATTGGATTAACAGTTGTGTTGTTGTATTGTAATGTCATACTGTACATAACCGTGTATTTTTATTTTTACTTTTTCCATGTACAGTACAGGCCAAAAGTTTGGACAGACCTTCTCATTCAATGCATTTTGTGTATTTACATTGTAGACTCTCACTCAAGGCATCAAAACTATGAATGAACACATGAGGAGTTATATACTTAACAAAAAATGTGAAATAACTAAGAACATATTTTATATTATAGTTTCTTCAAATAATCCTCAATTTTTTTGCTCTGATTACTGCTTTGTACAGTGTTAGCATTCTAATTAATTAATTAAACATAAATTAACCCTTATAGGCACATCTGAAAACAATTTCAGGTGACTGCCTCTTGAAACTCATTGAGAGAATGCCAAGAGTGTGTGCAAAGCAGTAATAAGAGCAAAGTGTGGCTATTTTAAAGACACTAGAATATAAAACGTTTTCAGTTATTTCACCTTTTTTTG
>JAOUQT010335084.1:0-13185 GCA_025769995.1 Xyliphius kryptos | reverse complement strand
GCTTATTCCTCTACTAGGGTTAAAGTGGGGTTCCCCATGTTTATCTAGGGAAGAGCAATTTTGGGCGCCAATCTATTGCTGGGCACAAACTTACTAACCCATATATACCTATTTTTTAAAGATTTATATTATAATATATTGTCTCTGGTGGATCGCCTCTCAGCGCAGAGGATTCCCGGTTCGAATCCCAATCTTGGTGGAGTTTCCATGTTCTTCTCATGTCTGCATGGGTTTGCTCCAGGTTCTCCTGTGTGTGAGTGAGTGTGTGCTCAGCGATGGATTGCGCTCGAGACGTTCTCCCCTAGATGGTGAGGGGAAAAAAAAGAATCTACTTCTATTAGATTGACAGTACCACATTTTGAAAATTGTACTTACAACACATTTAAAAATGATAAACAAAGGCATGATTACCACTTGGTTACATCGCATGGTTTTTAAAAATGTTTTAATTGTTTGATAATTGATTCTGATTGTTTTAGTGTGGCCGATGTAATTTTTGCTCATTATTATTGTATTTAGAACTTAAGCTCAGCAAAACAGTCTTACATTTTACTGCCAGCATTTTAAAAAGTACCATCATAAGCTGCATTAATAGTACCTTTACATTTGCAGATCTCCCCTGTTGTGGGCACTGATGCTGCCAATATTATAGCATCTTGATACAGCAATCTTGATACACCCCTTAACTTTTGGAACCAGAAACTCATCAATGTTTCTGCTGACAATTATATATGGCTTCTTATTTACTTTCTTTATAGTTTCATGTTGTACTTCTCGATTGAGCAGCTAAGCAGCTGTGTCAAGTAACAATGAATTCTCCCAAGCCATAACACAATGTATATAATAGAGGTATGATGTACATACAGCAGTGCTTTCCACACTTGGCCTTAATTTACAGACATTCTAATACATTTTATTATCTATTATATTTTTATTATCTATTTAATTGTATATTAGTTTTAGACATTGCTAGATCTGTGTCGGATGGAACCGAACTAGAAGCTTGTGACTCGATTCAATCTCGTTATTGCAGAAATGTGTGAATCAACTCTTTCAGTGAATCGATTCGCAGACGGACCTGCGTCGGCTTGCGGTTGTCACTCGGCGTTACCGTCACATCCCCCCGAAAATACGTTATTTAAGAGGAAAATAAGACGGTAAGCATGTTAACGTTTAATATCCACGTTTTGCTTGTAATACATTATTATGGATCGTTAGTAGAGACGTGTGCAGTGAATGTCAGTAACACATCTGTTTTCACGGAGGCTTCGGGCGGATTGCTTCAGTTCTGCCTTCGGTTTTTATATCACACCTGACAGATTTTGCACGACGGGTTTTATCATGTTTTATAAATATTTAGACTGTACAAAATAAATACTCGGAGGTTGTTTTGGGTTACCTCGTCGGGATGTGTCGGTAGCTGTAAATGTGATTTATTTGGGGCTCATCGATGTGGCCGACATTGTGGCGCTACGTATTAACATTGTATTTAACATTAGAGTTAAAATACAAATAGACACCCTGCATTAAACTGCTCAAGCTCTGTTTTCGGTTGGTTGTATCCTTTATGCCTTTCATTCATTTCTCCGTTGCTGGAAGGGCTTGGTCACCCTCTTTGTGTGTGATGTGCTCCATAAACATCTAAGAGAGCTGCAGCCCCTTTACCCCCTGTTCTTACACCCTTTCAGTCACACAAAGAAGGCATATTCCACAAAACTGCCCGGCTTTCCACATAGGATGCTTTTTCTTATTTAATTTTAATGTCATTTTAAGTGGCATAATGGTCAGGTTTATGAGTAGGTCAGACCAGTAACTCAGATTGGGTGTTGATGTGGCTCTGATGAAATATCAGTAACCTTTATGTCTATGGTTATTATAAACCAGCCGCAATAATTTATTCATGAAGTGTGTGAAGCTTCATGTCACAGTATTCCAAAGACAGTAGAGCATAGAATATGCTAAATACAGAATGGGGTCATGGTAAAATCCACACACACGAGCCATACAGAGGAACAAATGTGTGACTAATTTGTCCCCACTTTAGAAGAGAGATGCAGCATATGCAGTGTGTTGCTGCAATTTACTTAAAATAGTAGAATATAATGTTGGCCAAAGACACACCCATCTTTCCTCGCTTCCCTTACAAGCCCAACCCAGTCAGGGACATATAGCTAAAGACAAGCTGACTTAGAAGTAAAGAATCTGCCATTCCTTTTCTCCATGGGTCATCCCTGTAGAATGAACTGAATGTCAACAGCTGTTGTGGATCATGGTACAAGCGCTTTATAATACCGCCCGTTTGTGAAAGCTGGGTCAGAACCTTGCTGATCAAAGCTTTGCTGCTTCATGGTGTCTTTAAAAAGGTTCTGATTCAGCTACCAGCGTTCTGTGTACATGGATGTGCATGCCAGTCTGCAGGGTGAAGCATTGGATGTAGATGTGGTAATTTGATGATTGTGGGCCTGATTATTTTCCACACACATATGATATCGATTTGCTGCAGTCAAAGCAAGAGGATCTTGCAGTATTTAAGTATTTACTACCTAAGAGCTGATAAGTGACAGTGAGTCAGAATGATTCAGTTTCGGATTCTGCAGGCTGTTCCAAACTGTAATTATTTTCTCTGGACTTAAATTGTTTCTTGGCACAAAGTTATTGACTTAAACTGTACTTCCCTGGAAACCATGGATATAAAATCCAGTCAGGCATATGGAAAAAAGCATTACAGAGATTTTGCGCAGTGTGGAAAAAAATCTGTATTATTGTAGAAAAACAAAATCTGTGAATGGGAGAAAATGTAATTATTTGGGTTTGTGTACAGACATTTTAAATAAGTGAAATTTGATAGTAAGTTATTTTAGACCAGAAAGTCGTTTTTTTGCTGTAATTATATGCCAGTCTTTCCAAAAGACATTTTGGCAAACTGTAGTTGTTCCACTGCTGCATGCATGATATTGCTTTTAGCCTTTATGGAAAAGCATTTTAAATTTTAACACCAAACAAAGCAGATTTAATTTGGGATTCACCTATTTATTTGCTGAACTTAAGTTTAAAAAAGATCATTTTATTTGAATTTTTAAGTTTGTGCTGATTAAAATATGTGTAAAAAATCTAAAAGATTTTTATTTTTGCATGATAGCCTTTGTGAGAGTCATACCAATTTTGTCATCTTTGTTAAATTAACTAAATATTTACTCTTTCAGTGGTGAAATCATGACTTCTGGCCCAGCAACAGTGCGCATCCTCATAAAGGGAGGCAAAGTAGTCAACGATGATTTTACCCAAGAGGCCGACGTGTACATTGAGAATGGCATCATCCAGCAGGTCGGCAAAGAGCTGATGATTCCAGGTGGTGCAAAAGTTATTGATGCCACGGGCAAGCTGGTGCTTCCTGGGGGCATTGACACGAGCGTGCACCTGCAGGAGAACTTCATGAACGCCTCTAGCGCAGATGATTTCTACAGTGGTACAAAGGTAATGTAAAGATTTAGTCATGCATTTTTCACGTCCTTCACTTTGCATTACATCTGCAACCAAGTATAAAATCTGTCAGCTAGGTTTTGTGAAAGACAGGATTAAAAGTCTGGAATGTACAGTAGTAATAAAGCAATTAGGTCTGAAAGGGTGTGCATAATTTGAATAATCACAAGAAAGAGGTGTCGTTACACAACTGGAACTACACGTTGTATATTAAAGTAATTAACACTTAAGGTTGTGCATTATTGTTAATAAATCACGGGAGGGAGGTGTAAAAACAGACCTAAAACAGAGTGTTGTTACACCTCTTTCCCATGATTTATTCACAATAATGCACAACCTGTACTGTATTTCTACCTAATAATGGTTACAAATGCACTATAAAAAAACATTAGGACACTAATGTATTGTACAGACGCATTGATACAGGCGGCCTGGTGGCTTAGTGGTTAGCCCGTTAGTCTCTAAGCAGTGAGGATTGTCGGTTCGAATCCCGATCTGAGTGGCGTTTCCATGACCTCCATGTGTCCGCGTTGGTTTTTACAAGATTCTGTTATCCTCCCACAGTCCAAAAACATGGATTTGCTGCTCTAAATTGATACCATACTGTCTGTGTCCCTAGCCCGGTAGAGGATAAGGGTTTTGTCAAAAAAGGGGAATCTGATGTAAAACACTTGGCCTAGTCTTATATACGAGTTAATTGCTGTGGTAGATACACCCAGGACAGGGTGCTAATTCATCCCTAACATTATCCCTTTTGCCCAGAATAAATACATTTTTTAACTGAAACAAAAAGAGCTTTTTTGTTGTGCTGACAAATAATCCTAATACTTTCAGAGTTTTACATAATGTTTTAAAAAAATCAGACATTAGTTTAAATATTTAAAACACATTATGAATTGGTTACTTCCAGTCCGTAATTCTGACATTATAGACAATAATGCACACCTCTGACAGCTTCACATTCGTATCAATGCGTGACATACAATACTTTATTTTCCCAATGTTGTTTATAAACTGCATTCTGTAATTTGTTTGTTATAGTATTTGATTGTTAGAGAAACCAGAAACCTGTTACTCAGCGATCAGCATTCACTTTAAAAACTGGACCAAATTTCATCGCGAAGACCAATTTATTAACAAAAAATTCATTTTGCTTTCAATAAACACATTTATGAATAAAACCTTGTTTTTTTTATCATTATGTGTTTGTAACCATTTTATAAACGCTATAAGGCATTCGAGGTTGTGCAGTATTTTGGATAAATCACGGGAAAGAAGTGTACTCCACTATACTGCCTTATTGCTAAATAGCCACTTGTTAGCTCATAAAAAAGATCAACAGATGATCCTTAACAAGAGCTGATGTTGCTATGTCCATGTAGAAATCTTAAATAGTTAAATTGAAAGATAAATACATTTTTATACTTGTCTTTAAAGAAAGTGCTTAAAGGTGGTTTAAAAACATTTTTAGATTTTCAAACAAATTGTAAAAGTACACCTGAGTAAACAAATTAAACAAATAAGACAAAAGGTAGGATAATCAACCAGTATAACATGTTTCTAGTGGCCAAAGGAGATAAACCTTTAGGATAAGCAGAAACTTCATAGGTAAAACTAGTCAGGTGTTTTCTACCAGTGGAATGACAAGGTTTAAATTGGGCACCCTATTTTTTTTGTAAATCACATGAATAGTGTCAAAGTCTTTATGACCCATGTTTATGAAAATTATTGCACAAAGAAGACATTTTGAAGAAATGTTTTGTGCAAAATTTCAGCATTAAATTAGAAAAGTTATGTTTGAAGAAAGAAAAAACTGCATTCCAACATAGGAACACGGGATGGTAGTGTTATGGTAGTACTAAAGCTAATTTGCTGCATCTAAGCAGGGTGCTTATCATTATTGGAACAATGAATTCTAAATTATGTCAGACACTAAGTGCACAAGCGGTTTTAACAAAATAATAATGATGATAATGTTCTGGGCTGATGGTAATGCATGAAGTTTGGGAACTCTGTATCCCCTCTACAGTGTGCGATGAATCCTGTATGGCTGCTAATTATAGCAGGAGCCCTGTTGGTAGTCACTGAAACCAGTTGTTTCAACAGTACTTTTTTCTCTGAGAAAAAGTGCTTCAATGCGTTATATATGTTAACTCGTCTAGTAGTTGCCTTAGAGGGCAGCAGTGTCAGAAGTTATTGTTTTGTGGAGAAATCATTAAACACTATCTAGATAAATACCATCAGCAGCGCTGTACTGGCTGTTTGCACAAACCTGTATTTACCTTGCGGGCTTTTTTCACTCGTAGTGCACTGACGGTGGGTAGTTAGCATGATAGCTTGTGTGACACATTCTGAAATTTTTCTCAACATTGCGCTGCTTTGCAGCTCACCAGTAAGTGTCATTATGGTGACCTATTTTAAGAACAGACACGCGGGCGACTCGTGGTCCTTGCGTGGAACCTGGTGCTCGCGGGTACCATGTTGGTGACCCACGACCTAATGCAACATAATCGGTGAAGATGTATTGTTAGGAAAGATTTTCAATTTGTAAAAACTGATTCTTAAGACTATTTAACAATTATGGGGCACACCACTTAAATAAGCAAAGAGTAATTACTTTTGCCAATCACGGATATGTAATATTTGATTATTTTCTTTACAAAATAAATTAATAAATGATAAGGGCTAACAATTTGGTCTAATTTGTCTGTTTCAGTACTTTTTATCTATTTATAAAGCTTTAGAAAATCTGATTAAGGTCAAAGGTCAAATAGGTGAAATCAGTACAAAAATAAAGAAAATTCAAAAGGTTTTGCAAACTTTCAAACACTGCTATAGATTCCAGTCTGCTGGACTTGTTGTGAAATTGTATCTGCCCCAGATGTCTTTATGCATGAATGGAGCCAGAGTTCATTTTTTTGGCCTGCACACTTGGGAGGTGCACCATCTGCTGAGTCCGTCTCATGTAAAAGCTCAGTTGTCTTGAGTGGCACAGTCTAGCTGCAGTTCTCAAATTACCAGGAGCATAATGCAAGAGGCTTATACTAAAAAAAAGGCTGTGTTGTCTAAAGGGCTTAAAATAGGAAATTGGAAGAGAAGCATGACGCCTAATAATCACTATGATCCCACATTTAGTTTATAATTGGTAATATATATAGCAGATGTGTATTACTGAATGGCATTGAGTAATATCAGCATTGTGTGATAAGATAAGGGAGGGATTTTTTTGTGTAACATCTTATTTTAAGTTTCCAGATCTGATCCAATTTCTAATAGTACATTACAATCAATTTAGCACTGCTCTGATTTTGGTGTTTTTTTTAAAGTAAGACCACATAAGGTTTTATATTACTTTAAAGGTGAAGTCAGTGGGTAAGGCACACTAAAGCATTAAGGCACAAGAGGACATGCATTATTGTGAATAAATCACAATTGTAAGGTAAAGCAAAAGGTAAAGCGAAATGACGTTACACCTCGTTTCTATTATTTATTTATGGTGATACACAACCTAACAAAGAAACTTACTATAAAAAAAGGTTTAATTCATAAATGCAGTAATAAACTGGTCGTCCGCAACTTAATCTAGTCCATTTTTTCATGTGAACATTGATTGCTAACAGGATTTCCCAAACAATCGAAAAATACCATCTAGTGGCCATATTAGAGAACAAAATTTATAAACAACAGCCGCAACAAGCTTACTGCTCATCTGCTCGCTGTTTATATTAATCTATATTTCCATCAATGGTGGATAATTTAAAATAATGTAGTGTATGTCAAGTATTGATATAAATGAAGTGGTCAGATGTGTGCATTATTGGCAGTAATGTCACAGCTGGACATCTATTCGTGAGAGTGTGGAAATATAAAATAAAAAATAATAACAAAACAGCTTATTTTGTTATTTTGGTAGCTCATATAATAGTCTAAAAATGTTGTATGCAAGGTAAATTAGAAAGCCCTTTGCGACCCTAGTAGAGAATTCAGGATTGAGATAAGATGACTGTGTTTCTGTAGCTTTGTGCGAAAAAGGCCAAATGTCTGAACCAAATTATATGGTCAAATATAAGACATTAGACATGACATAAGGTAAGTTGAAATTACAAAATTAACTTTGCAATAACAGGAGGATGCACAACCAAGTTAGTTTCAGTAACTACAAGACCAAAATGATACTTCATGGAAGTGTATAACATAATTTAGAAACCATAAAATTTGCCCAGCGCCCGAGACGTTCTCCCCTGGATGGGCATGGGGGACCCTCCCGCGACCCTCATAAAGGAATAAGCGGAAGATAATGAATGAATGAATGAATGAATGAATAATAATGGTAAGAAGTAAAACACAGCAGTCACTAACTTTAGTAACATTAGTAAATTAGTAAGCTGCAGTTTTTTCAATAACATCTTCAAAGCTATTTGAAAGTGACATTTTAACTGCTCACATAAGGCAAAACTATGGGCTATGTTGGAGTTCCTAACGAGTTATCTAAAGTTTTCTTATACAAACAGGTTGATTTTTTTTTTAAAAAGTGGTAAATGTTCAATTGAAACAACAATTAAACCTAATAAACTAAAAAATTAAAAGTGAAACCCCCATAGTGTCTGTAAAGAAGAATTCTGGCTATGTAGCAGATGACCCCTGATGTACAGTATTGGCCTGTATGTAGTACTACATGAATCAAAGTAGATTCTCAGAATCAGAGTGTGTAATTTTATTGGGTCATTGCATTAGCAAAGTGAAAGATACAAGGAGGAATTATTTCACTGGCAGACACACACTTTTAATTTGAAGATGACAAATGAAGCAATTGTTATCTCTTCTGGTCGTCACTGGTGACACAAATGGAATTTTCATTCTTCCCCCAACCCCCACCCAACGTTACTAGCATGATCTTGGCCAAGCTTAGACACAAATGCAGATCAGATCCTGTTACCATAGATACCACAGGAGCTGCTGCAAAGACTGTCGCAAAGCCCCTCAGTCGCAGTATTGTGCTGGGAGACAATGGGACCGAAATCCCACTGGTCCATTCCTCTGTGCCAGCTGACAGATGGAAAAAGACAGTCACACACAAGATATTTGTGCTATAGTTTTATTTAGTTTTATTGTCATAATAGTACTATTGACTCAGCTGACACTAATACGGACTAATAAAGTACACAATACTAACTTCTGAATACATTTTGTGCATGTCATACATTATCAGGACTTGTGGGAAAACATCTTTAGCTGGAATTGGAAGCAGTAAGGTACAGTCTTCAAGTTAATTTAAGTGCTAACACAGAAAATGCTTTTTAAAACATAATCTTAGATGATACTTCTGATTTTAAAAATGAATCCCATTCACG
Organism: Xyliphius kryptos; assembly: GCA_025769995.1. Classification (NCBI taxonomy): domain Eukaryota; kingdom Metazoa; phylum Chordata; class Actinopteri; order Siluriformes; family Aspredinidae; genus Xyliphius; species Xyliphius kryptos. The sequence goes on along the minus strand of JAOUQT010335084.1, from coordinate 4,354 downwards.
TCAAATCATTAAAAAGTGAAATAAAGAGAAATAAACAAAATTTCTGTAAAATAGCCTTTTTTCAAACAGAATCTGTCAAGGGAAAATGTCAACTATATAAATCCTTTACGTTTAATCACATTTACATTCAATTATTGTGTTAATAATAAATCCTTGAACAGTCCAAAGGATTTACAGACTTAAAGTGGACCTTAATTTCAGTCATTTCTGTTGATTGATGGGCTGATACTGAAATTTTCAGACAAAAAAAGTGAATGACTTAAAACCTTTTGTTAAGATGATTATTTTTAAATAGTTACTTTGACAACACCAGAATGTTTTCAAAGGCCAAATGTCTGTACTAAAATATATGGTCAAATATAAGACATCTGACCATAGAATAGACCAATAGAATTTATAAAATGGGTATGTCCTGTCCTTAAATCTGATTGGCTGAGCTGTATGTGTAGCCGTGACATTATTCACAATAAAGCACACCGCTGACTGCTTTACATTCACATAAATGCATGATATATAATGTCTTGTTCTCCAGAACTTTTTCATAAACTGCGTTCCGTAATTTGTTTATTGTTAAAGAAACTTGCAGTCTTTTACTTGTGTCAGGGTTCATTTAAAAAACTGACTGAATTATGTTGTGGAAGGCAAGCTTATTAGCGATTTTGCTTTCAGTAAACACATTTATGGATAAAATTTTAGTTTTTCTTACTATAGCGTGTTTGTAACCGTTTAAAAGTAATAAGGCACGAGAAGGTGTGCATTACTGTGAATGAACCAAGGGAAAAGGTGTAACGGCACTCCGCTTGCGCATCTTGCCGAACAACACCTTGTTCCTGTGGTTTATTCACAATAATGCATGCCCTCTCGTGCCTTATTGATCCCCCTACCCCCATCGTAGAGGATAAAGTGGAAGATAATGAATAAATGAAAGAAAAAGTTTTGGATAAAACATGTCAATACAGCAAATATTACATCAGTTGAATGCATAATGCAAAAATGTTTTCAAATTACCAGGCTGCTTTGGCTGGAGGGACAACGATGGTGATAGGTCATGTGTTGCCAGAGAAGAATGAGTCCTTGCTGGACGCATATGAGAAATGCCGATCCCACGCTGACGCTAAGACCTGCTGTGATTATGCTCTTCATGTAGCGGTCACTTGGTGGAGCCCAAAGGTACATTTCTCTAGCAGCTGTAGCCAAAATTAATGCTTTTTGTCATTTTTCTCTGCAGAGGAGTTGAGTTTGCATGGAATATTATAATCCAGAATTGTAATATACATTAATTTTGTATAATATATAATATATATGTTAACCTTAACCTAACGATTGTATTAATGGCATCTCATGTGGCAGGTGAGCGCTGAGATGGAGACCCTGGTTAGAGAACAAGGCGTAAACTCCTTTCAGATGTACATGGCATATAAAGATGTGTACATGCTGAGGGACAGTGAGCTCTTCCAGGCATTGCAGCACTGTAAGGACATCGGCGCCATTGCTCGTGTTCATGCTGAGAATGGAGAATTGGTTGCTGAGGTACTGTATTCGTATCTGTATTTAACATTTAATGTTTTGATGCAGTGTTGTATGCTTATTTTTTAAAATATGGCTGTGTTTTAAATATCTCATTGTTTTTATTTAAGGGTGCCAAGGAGGCATTGGATCTGGGCATCAGTGGACCAGAGGGCATTGAGATCAGTAGGCCTGAAGAGGTATGGAGTTATAAAACTGTCAGAATTTGTATTTAATGTAAAGTATTTGTACTGCTAAGATGCATTTAAATTACCAGACTGAAGAAATATAATTTTGTTCAAGCTTACATGGAAAAAAGGAGTTCAGAGTTGTTCTCACTTGTACATTATGAACTGTTAAAAATAGAATCTAGTCCATGGTATTTAAAAAACATGGATCAGATATTTGATTTGGTTGTCTCCATTACCGCCATTATCAGTATGTACACACTCATGTATTCTTAGCATACTTACAGTATATACTGTTCACTGTGTTAAGAACAAAAGGAAACATCATTGGTTTAAAATTCTGGATTTTGATTGTTTTGCAAATCCGAAAACAGTTTTTGCTTGTTTCTTTATTTAGCTTAAGGCTATATGCTAATTTTATATCAGAAAATCTGATTATTCTTTAGTAGTTTTTTTACAATAAAGAAATTCACTGCAATTTTCAGTTTTGGGACTGTGGCACAAAGGTATGATCAAAAAGTAATATTGTGTTGTGTATTATGCATTGATATGAATGTGAAGTGGTCAGAGGTGTGCATTATTGTCAATAATGTCACGGCTGGACAAACTACTCAGCCAATCAGATTTAAGGACCGGAACTACCAGTTTCATAAAAGTTAATAATGCCTTTTTAGTTGGAAAATTGTCCTCACCAATGAAGTGCCTTGGCTATACAATGGAAAGCCTGTACTGGGTCCAGCTCCATGCTCTTCTAACACAAAGACCTGTTTTATGGTCCAATTTTACTTTGGGTGTTGATGTGCGAAGATGGAGTGCAGCAGTAATTCAGTACATTTACCTTTATTATTAAGTACCTTTATTTAGAGCAAAGCTGTAAATCAAATTCATAAAAGTGCAGTCATTGTGGCCTGCCTGAATTCAAGAACTAAAAAAGTAGAGGAAATATCCCCTGTTTTGATCACACCTTGCTGCAGTGGCACCACCATATAAAGGATATCAATGCCCAGATCACCCTTTAATATCTGGCCTTTAAACTTTTCAAATTGTAGGTGGTCCTTGGGCTGGGGGCACAGATTATTGTGCGTTATTTTCTCTCCCTCTCGAAAATGTAGTTAGAGTAGGCCACAAGCCTGTTAGTGCCTGGCCTGAAAATTGCAAGTAAAATTGATTCACAACAGCAAGTGATATTGATTTACATTCAGTGTTGCTTCCTAACTGGACAGGTTGATTTTTACAGAAGTGTGGTTGACTTGGAGTTACATTGTGTTGTTTAAGGGTTCCCTTTATTTTTTTGAGCAGTGTATAAATAAATAACCTTTGGTGGCATAAAAATAGCATAATGCAAATTTTCCTTAAAATAAATCATTTTTGTCACGCTTCTGCACCTCTTCTGCTCAATATAATTATGATAGCACACATCATTGCTTAAAGCTTTATTAAATAATGAGGCCTGCAATGTGGTTGTTGCCAAATAAAGCTATTTGATTGCTTAGTGACCTTTATTAACTGTAAATCTTCTTTTTACAGCTAGAGGCGGAGGCAGTCCACCGAGCGATCACCATTGCCAACAGAGTGAGTCCTGTTTGGTGCTATTTACAATATGTTCTACGGTCAACAATTTAGAACACCATGAGAATTTTTAATTTTTAATTTTATGCCCAAATCTTCAGAACATCGGACTAAAATTTATAGCCTTTTCAGAGTAAAAACAGAAACAACAAACCAGCTGGTTAATTTAATCATATGGACGAAACTTACCTTTTAATTCACAAATCACATACAAAAAAAAATTTAATTTCTTCTGTTACTGGCGGGTGTTTAATGTAAAATGTCTGAGAGCATGAAAAGGATCTCTACATAGACATATTTATGTCTTAACCACAGGAAAGATCCAGTAAAAATATTATGTAACGGTATAGACTACACGGAAATTTTGGACCGTATGTTTCAAAATCTAAACAAAGCATAGATACAGTAAGTCACTTCTAGTACATTGCATACAACTCTGCATGATGAGTTAAAGGTCAGGTTCTCCTACAACCAAAATCATACCACTGGATGCATGCCATTCTTTCTACAGCACACCATTCTTTCTTCTAATGCTAACATGCTGAGATGGTGCACCGACTTATGGTGCACCTTGCATTGTGCTGGGTCTGTTGGTGCTTCAAAAAGTCCCTGAATACAAAGTCACAGTCAGTGGTATATGGGTCTGCCTAACTCCATGGCCTTTGGGACAGACCATGAAACACAATTGAAAGCACTGCAAAAAAAAACTAGAACAGTTCTGATTGCTCACTTGAAACTATTGTGTTTTATTGACAGTTAACTGCAGCTTCAGTTTTATAGCCTTATGAATGTGGATCCTAAAGCACTTGTCAGCTCCTGAATGTGATCTATTATACCTTATTTTTACAAAAGTAGTGACACTTTCTTAAATGCAAAACAAACTCATTTCTTTAATTTCCCAATTTAGTTAAACAATTATTTTTAATAAAGGGATAAAGAAAGGATCTTTTGGCTGAATTTTGCTTCATTTCAGATAACTATTAATCCAAAATATTGTATGCATTTTTGCACCAGAGAGAGTCAGAGTCAGAGAGGTTTTATTTGTCATTTCAGCTACATACAAGTACATATTGAAACGAGACAGCGTTCCT
>JAOUQT010335074.1:0-13185 GCA_025769995.1 Xyliphius kryptos | reverse complement strand
AGATAGGGATTCGAACCGGGAACCCCCAGCGCTGAGAGGCGGTCGTGCTACCCACTACGCCACCGTGCGGCCCAATTTATATATATGACAATATTAAAAAAAAGATATCATACATTGATACGAATGTGAAGGTGTGTATTATTGTCAGTAATGTCACGTATGGACAAACGGGTCAGCCAATCAAACTTAAGGACTGAAAAGAAAGAACAATAAGAGTACAATAAAAGAGTACAATAAAGGCGGAATTAGCTGACAGTGGGCGGTAGTCCAAATAATGACCAATCACTCCTGACTGTTTGATATCTGAGACTGGGGCTCAGCCAACCATACTCAGCTGAACTGTCTTTCTTTTTAATAAATTTGTGAACAAAAACCTACAATAAAGCAATAAGGCCACAGAAAACCTGTTTCCTGTGATTTATACTCAATAATGCACCACCTTAAACACCTCATTGCTTTTATAAAATGGTTACCAACACACAATAATATAAAAAAAAACAAGGTTTGATTCATAAATATGTTTATTAAAAGCAAAATAAACAATAAACCGGTCTTCTGAGACATAATCCAGCCCGGTTTTTAGCCCAGTGATCGCTGACTAACAGGTCTCTGGTTTCTTAAACAATCCGATACTGCCATCTAGTGGCCACAGACAGCAGTTTATAAAAACATTGGGAAAATAATGTATTGTACATCATGCATAGATAGGAATGTAAAGCGTTCAGAGGTGTGAATTTTTGTCAATACTGTCATGGCTGGACAAACCGCTCAGCCAATCAGATTTAACGACCAGAACTACCTGTTAAAGGTAGCTATGCTTTTTAATTGTTAAAAATAGATTAAAAACATTCAACCACTAAATCACCTGCCGCCCATAAACGTTTATATTCTCATAAGGTCTTTCATTTGTATGGTCCCGGCTCATGTACTCCTTTTAAGTAAATCTCTTCTTCTGTTTCTATATTAGGGCGGCACATTCACCTCTCAGCGCTGGGGATTCCAAGTTTGAATCCCAATCGGGGTGGAGTTTCCAAGTTCTCCCCATGTCTGTGTGGGTGTCTTCCCGGTGCATGGTTTACTCCCTAGTCCAAAAGCATGAATTCAAGGTAAATTGAATGCTTTAAATTGCCCAATATAGTGTGTGTTTGTGGGTGTGGCTGTGTGAGTGAGTGTGCCCAGCAATGGGTGGGCACCCTGTCCTGAGTGTATCTGCCCAGCACCCGAGATGTGCCCTGGATGGGCATGGGGAATCCTTTCGCAACCCTCGTAGAGGATTAAGTGGAAGATGATAAATGATTGTAGGAGAGTGTGGTGCTAAAATGCTACAGAAAAAATATTATTCTGTTGATTTGCACTGAATGGTGTCAACCAGGTGTAAGAAGAAAACTAGCTGCTGATGCTAATTCTCCAACAGGCTTCCAATTAATCATCAGTGAGGGTGGACTGATATTTGGACATAATTTTCATGCGTGTGTGGGGGGGGGGGGGTCTGATTTTAGGTTGATTCCAAAAATGCTGTCAAATACGTGGCAAATTTTTTAACAAATATAAGGAAATGTGCCACTTATTTGACAGCATTTTTTTGAATCAACCTAAAATCAGCCTCCCCCCTCACATGAAAATGATGTTCAAATATCAGTCCACCCTCACTAATACTTAATTGAAAGCCTGCTGGAAAATTAGCATCAGCAGCTTGTTTTCTCCTCACACCTGGTTGTACATTGTACATTACTTGTACATGTACATTAATTTTTCTTTAAATTAATGTGCAAGTATCTGTATAATTGCTGTTTGGCAAATAATAATTTGCAACATATAAATATATTTCTCTTACACTTATAATATTATAATTACATGTAAACAAACATATAACTTACAAGTGATACTTTAAGAAGTTACAATAGCAGAGAATAACAAAAAGCTGGAAACATAAGCTACAGCAAAACACATAATATTCCAATTCGGTATTGACCCGATTAAGTCATGTGACAAATTTAACCAATGAAAACTCACTACCAGTTTCATTGCAGAGATAATGAATAAATACTAATCACCTGTGGGGGAGAAAAGCATCATAAACAGATGGAAGTCTTTACAGAACATGTGAAGTGTTCCACTGCGATCTACCAACACGTGCTGTGCGATAGACGTATTGGACACGCCTGCTGTAGAAGATGGGTTACCGAGTGCCACGCCTGTCAGCGAAAGAACAGAAAACTGAGACAACAACTTCTACACGTTCCCCAAAAATGGATAGTAGATGATTGAAAAAGCATTGCCTTTGGGCTTTCTTTAGGTACTCCAGTCCACCCTGAAAGGACTATTTCCCTAAAAGGGAAACGAGGCCTTGACCATCTTACTGTTAGGCAGAAGTGCTAATTGCTGCATCACTGTGCAGCCTGGAGTTTTGGATGAATATGTACAGATCACACATTAGTTAAAATGTTTTGCCAAGCTATTTCTTCTGTATTCACAGTTGATGGTGCAGATTTTATATTTGGGGAGGTTGGTGGCAGGAAGCGAAGAGACAATTAGATCTCCATTTTGGCGAGTACAAGCTTCAGATTTCCTCATATGTCATGTGAACCTCAATCCTCTGCATCCAGTCAACTACACAGATCTTTATGTTAGCCAGAAGTTCAAGCTGATACAAAGCTCTTTAAAAAAGCATCAAATGGTTCAGGTACCACATTTATTGTTTTTTAATAGATTTTAGAAAGTACTGACAGAGCAGCACTATGGCAGAGTCAGGTAACTTAATTGATGGTGGAATAACGCTGATTCATTCCAGTGCATCTCATCCATCAGTAAATCTGATTAGTAAGAATGGAAGAAACTGATATTGAAACTAGGAATAAAACACTGTAAAAAGATAAGACAAGAGCTTATCCTAGGAGTAGAGAGAAGTCAGGAGCCATTCTGCTTAAACATTTCAAGATCACTAAGGCTAACGTTAAAGAGGTGTGTGGAGCCGCTGGATTGATGTCTGATGCAGTTATAGTCCCTGGTCCCCTACCAATTAGGCGTGGCACCAAAACCTACAGCAGGTTATGGCTGCTGCATTGCTGGATGTCTAAGTGGTGTTCAGATAACAACATTGCCTTCATAGACAATTGGTCTTCTTTTGAGTGAAGGCCTGGCCTTTTTGAAATGAGAAGGCATTCATTCTTCTTGGGAGGGTGCTGAGCTTATGTTGCCTAACAAATGATTTTTTAGACAGCAATGATTTTGACAGAATGAATTTCCTAAATGCCCTCGGTCTCAGAAACCTGGATGCTAAAATTTTAACTTCTTTTTGGACTGATAGCATAGCAGTCCTGGAGAATGGACACCTTGGACTTATAGGGTTTATACAATTTTCTCAATTCTTAAATACAGACACTGGACCTTGAAACAATCGGTCTTACACTGTTGATGCTGCCCAGCCTCTTAAGGTGGATGAGTCCCCCAGTGAGCATGGGGCCTCTCAAGGTTTCCTCCTAAAAGAGAAACAATATAACAGAGTTTTTCTTGCCAGTCGTTCAGCTTGCTCTTTGGGGGTTTAGGCTCATAACACTGTAAAGCTGCTTTGTGACATGCACTGTAAAAAGCGCTATATTAATAAATTGATCTTGCTTGCTTACAACTTGTATATTCTGCAAGAGTAGATACCAAGGATTCTACAGCTTACCACCATTAAGCATTCAAAGAAATAAATACATTACTGAACATATGTGATGTCTGTGGTTTACTGCATTGTATATTAATGTAATGCATTCAAAAAATATTCACATAATATACCCTTTTTATTATGTACAATCATCCCAGGGAATTTAACGTGCAGTATTTAGATTTTAAACAATTGATATGAGATCAGTATGGCTGGTGATGTGTAATTGTGATCAGCTTAATGCTTTATATTGTGTTCGAATGGCACAAGAGTTCATCTGCAAATGTGTATCTGTAGCTAAGATGTGGCACAGCAGTTAGCGTTTCCACCTCAGGTTGCAGGTTTGATTCCCGTCTGTGGTAAACAAAGATCCTTCCTAAGGGAGTTTCCCCCACACTCTACAGACTTGCTGGTAGGTAGCCTCCCAAATTGATGACTCCAATCTCTCCAACTGACTCAGGCCGTAATCTGGGTTTCAATTGACAATCATCTTAAACTACATGATCAGGTCACTAAAACTGCCCGTTTCTGCAGATTCATTCTATGTAACATAGAAAATCAGACCTTTCCCAACAGAACAGGCTACTTATCTGCTGGTCCAAGCACTCAGCCTATCCCGGCTCAACTATTTTAATGCTTTTCTTGCTGGTCTCCCAGCTTCCACAATCAGGCCTCTACAGTTGGTTCAAAACTCTGCAGCTAAAATGGTGTTCAACCAGCCCAAGTGAACTCATGCCCCTCCATTACTCTCGCTCCATTGGCTTCCTGTAGCTGCTTGCATTCAGTACAAGGCACTGACTCTGGCCTACAGGACAATTTCCAGATCTGCCCCCCACCCCTTACCTTCAACCCATCTTTCCTAAATGCACTCCGCCTCATCCACGCCGCTCTAGTGATGAATGTCGCATGGTGATTCCAACTCATCGTGGTGTCAATTCTCACTCCATTTCATTTACCACTGCTAAATGGTGGGACGATCTTCCCAACATCCGCAAGGCTGAGTCACTCAGTAGCTCTAAAAAACTTCTCAAAAAACACTTCTTCCACAGACACTTGTTATAAAAAAAAAAGGGCAAGATCGAACAATGAGGTTTTGATGATACTACAGTTTAACTGTTTTTCCCTAAACTACTGACTTTTGTCATTCTCTTGAATAAAAGCGTATGCTAAATGACTAAACATAAATGTAGGTAGATCAGTGATACTAATTGCCCCATGACAGTATTATTTGTAAACTCTTTCTGTCAATAAATTTTGTCAATGAGCAACAGTAAACTCCTAAATAAACCAAACAAACCTATATTAAAAGGATTTTTTTTTCAGAACACCATTTCAGCTCTTTAGCTGCTTGTTTGCTCTTCTCCACAAAACCAGTGACTCAGTATAATTACATCAAGACAAAATCACACTCGTTGTAATCTTTAGTTGCTTCAGTTGGTCATATTGAGACTAAGCAACAACTTGAAGAATGTACTGAATGAACAGTTCTATTTATCATTGTTGGTTAGATTTGTTCTTTGATCTTTTCAAATCTGTACCAAGATGCATCTGGTGTCAAACTTTGTTCAACATTTGTTAAAGATGATTTGGTCACTAAACAGTCCTGATATGTTTAAAACCTTAGTTATTGGTTTGATTACATTTACATTTAGCAGACGCTTTTATCCAAAGCGACTTAAAAATGAGAGAACACAAGTCAATATTAAAAACCATGTGTCTTAATGACTGTGCCCAGTAATGACATGTATAGTGAAAAGAGGAGGGGTACGAGTACTGAGCCCTGCGGGACTTGTTGAGGGTTAGAAAGATCCCCGTTGCAACACACTTGAAAGGTTCTGCCTGTTAGAGAAGACCGGAACCATTCAAGTGTCATACCAGAGAAGCCAAAATTGAAGAGTGGACAGTTTTGATCAGTGAGTGTCAGTCTCTCAGCGGCACAGCTTTACCGTCGATAACATTAGAACGCGACCAAAAGGTTTAATATGACTTAAGCATACAGGTTACTACTTATCCTTTCACAAAAGCACTTAATCAGAAATATAAAAAGCTGCCAATACACTTTATTTATTAATTCAAAATCAAAGTGTGCAACAAATCCGAACATAGAGGCAAGCTAATAAAATAAAGTGTTTTCAAATTAAGCAACAGACTTACATTTAATTTTCACAGGAATCAACATCCGATAATTACAGAGCTTGCATTCAATCTTGTTTTTGTCTGCATTGCTGTCTGTGTATGAAATGTTAGTACAATAGATTCACGGGACTGGTCATATTGAAAACCCATCAGGAAGCATACAGGCAGGTTTTCTGTCACCTCTGTAAACAAGACAAGCTGCAAATGAATGTAAAAGAGTTTCGATTAGGTCTGTACACATTTCTTTATTATTATTATTTCACTGTTAGCATAGCTTTTAGAAAGGCAGCAGGTAAACGAGGAAGGTGTCTTCCTCACAGGGAAGAAAGATTGACTACGAGGAAGAAGGACGCACAACAGTTTTGCCATTTGCGTAAATACATTTCTACAACCTTCCCGTCGGAGAAGAAGACAACTATGCTACGTTAAAGAATCGACGCACCCTCAGAGAAACACAAGCCAATAATCCAGTTTGTATGCTATAAAGATACACACCATTTAATGTAACTAATGCTGACCAGCTTCTGTGACCAGGTGTGAGAATGGGTCATTGGACCCGTTAAATCATGAAGGTGACTGATAAAAATGGTTGGTTTTTAATCATGACATGCATATAGCCAAGCAAAAAATGCTATATAATAGCGCAAGCTTAACCAACCACTCAGTGTTATGACATGAATCAACCATTAATAATCAAATCATGGAGCCATTAGGAGGTTAAGAAAATTTCTTGACTTCTGTGTGGCCTCTTATGAACGTTTTGGTTCACGAGATGGCTTTTTCAAAGCATTTTATTAGCAAAAGAATATTAATATTGCATTGTGCCGCCCCGAGTCTGACTTCTTAATAGTTTCCACACTGCCCTTCTTCTCCTTCTCTTGCAGTTAAAAGCCTTCACTAAAGCTGAACAGCAGTACCAAGGATGTAGCTTCCACAAAGAACGACATGATCACACATAAAGGAGCAGAACACCTCGCTGTCAGTCTGGTGTTGCATCACATAACTTTAGATTGTTGCTGTATTGAAGACGAATAGTGTCCAGTTGTGGAAGTCTGGTGGGTGTGTGTGAGCACATGTGTGTAAGCCTATGTTTATAGTGCTCTGAGTGTATGCATGTTTAAAAGTCTGGTCGGGCTTCTGCCCTTGAATAGTCCTGTGAGCTCAGCTACAGGCCTTGACTTCCCACATCTGAGGACTGGTCACTTCCACTGGAGCCACTCTGCGCACGCTTTATATACAAATTCAACAACTTCAGCTGTTAAAAAGAAGAAAAGAAACATGTGAAGGGGAGACCTCCAGGATATTTGTTGCTGTGCTGTTAAGATTTGTAGCAAACATCAACAACAGTGAAATCGAAAAACTTCAGCTGCATCGGCAATGACGGTACACGGTTTTCTTACTGACAGTAACAAAAAGGTAGCTGGACTTTACACAGATTTGTACCAGGGAGTTTGTTACAGGCTGTTAGTCTTACCGCTAACAGTAAAGTTAATGTCTAAAACCAATTTCACTTTTTCCCCCCAGTGCTGTTATTGCTGTATATTAGCACTCTTGGAATGCCTCTCTCTCTCTCTCATTTATCATCACTTGGTTAGAACTAATTGAGATGTTGCATATATACTGTAGTAGTAATCTCACATGCTGTTTATTTATTATTTACTTAAAAACTACATATATACCTTGATGTGCATTTATTAATTGCCTGCATTATAGTCCTATGGTTTGTAATTATTTCAATAAACTTTTTTATGCAACTTATATAAACATTGCTCACACACACACACACACACACACACACACACACACCACACACACACACACACACACACACACACACACACACACACACACACACACAGAGAGAGAGAGACATCCCATAATAAAGCAGAACTGAACTAGAAAATAGGTCAGTCCGCATTGATCCTGCATTAATATACTGTATGATGGATATTATAAATCTCAAGAATTTCAAGACTTTTCTGTAGCCTTATATAACTTTTATGATAACCTTTAATCAAACCCCTATTGTCTCTTCCTGGTTTTAGTGATGAATACTGAATTTGCTCAGCTGTGTAAATAATAACCATCTTACCTTGCTACCAGACAACTGGCTGAGGTGCGGTTTCAGATCCTCTCCAATGATGGCATAGATGGCCACAAGGCAGAAAACACAAGCTTTCCGAACACTGCTCTCAGAATTATCATAGCCCTACAAATTAAAGTAAAATAAAAATATAAATACATACAAATGTTTAATACGCTACTGGATTCTAATTCACTATAGGTGTTAAATTGAATAGGTTGGTTCCAAACCAGTTGGAAGAAAAATGTAAGTGTGAGATAGCAAAACCGTTTGATATCATTAAGTTATAGAATTTTTATATCTGTAAAACTATTTCTATGACTCAATGTTTGAGCTCGTCAGTGACAGAAATGAGCAATTTTCAGTAGTGATTTGCAGTTATTTGCAAGTGCCAGTTTTTACATGCTAACTTAATATGGGATTTTAGTACAATATGGAGCTACAATTTGGAAAAATATTAAATATTTACAAGATTTTTAATAATAATAAAAAAAAAACAAACAAAAAAAACACCTTCAGAAAAACACACAACATAAATAAGATTTTGTATGAAGTACTACTATTCCCTTTTACCTGAATAAGACCTGGAACAATCTCCGGCAGCATCTGGAGCAGACCATCCTTGGGTAAGCGCTCAATAACTTTGTTGAGCATCTTAATGGCTGCCAGGTTTATGGGGTAGTCAGCAGACTGAATGATGGGACACAGCACCTTAATGCACTGCTCCGGACTTATGGAACCTGCCAGCATGGCTGCTGACTCCTCTGCTGCCCGAACGACCTACGAACCACCAAACATGAATGTGTAGTCATAAATAATAAAGAAGTTTAAATTGTCTGAGGTGAGTTTCAAAAAGACCTCTTTGTGTGGGTCTTTGTGTGCCTCCAGCGTCTTCATAATGGTGAGTTCTGCATAGTTCTTAAAGCGCCAGGGCTGCTTGTTCAGGATTTCCTTTAACACCCGTAGGGCCAGAGCACGAATCACATGCTGAGGAAAAAGACGCAAGCAAAGCAGTTAAACTCTATTACATTTGATGCAGGCGTGTGGTTGGTCACTGTGTATGTTTATGCGTGTGTATACCTCTCCATCCCCCAGTGTTTCCAGCAACAATAACAGAATGGTTTTAAAGTGTTCGTCCCAGACGTGCAGCTGCGTTTCCCTGATCAACCGCATAAGTTCACAAAGCGCAGCTTTCCTCTCCTCCACGCGCTCGCTGTGATTGGAAAGTTCCTTTAGCAGCTCAGCAACTACCTCTGACTGGTCCACACTGCTATCTGTTTAACACAATCATGCAGAAAGAAACAATTACATGCTAATCATCAACAATCTGACATAAGGACAATCAAATACCTACCATACCTTTAGTGTTAGGAAGGTTATGCTGTTTAATATGCAATATGCACTGTCATGATACTTTTTTTTGTTAACAGGGTATCTATTTTTTTTTTTTTACAAGACTGTGACATTTGAAAGGTGAAAAAAAAAATAGATAAAAATGCCTGTATACCAAATTTCACTGAACTGACAAATCTGTGAATCTGGACCTTGACACTCACAATATCTACTAACACACTCATAAATAAATACATCAGTAAACACACATGACTTATATACAAATTAACAAGTTTGTTAGTGTAAACGCAAAAGAATCCACCAATTTAACTCCTTAAACCTGCAGAATGCTGGACTAAGCTGGTGGTGCCATTGACTCAAACAAGGCAACATGGATGGTAAGTAACGTGCCATTTAAACCCTACTGACAGAACATCTACCAGGATGAATGACCAATGCATTCTGTCTATTACTTACATTCCACAATGTTACTTTCGTTCATTGTTTGTATATATAGGAATTAAAATAGTGCCTTGCCACCTTGCTACCGTCAACATGAAGTAATTTACATGATATAAACATTATAATATAATTATGTTGTTATTACTATTTTATTATATATTACAACAATATGGGGCAATTTTAAGGATGCAAAAGTATTTTTGTATACAGCACCCTCCATAATTATTGGCACCCCTACTTAAAGAAACAATCTTGACTATTTCCCATAAAATGATCTTTTTCAACATTAGTGGCACCATCAACAACTTGGAGATAAATGTATTTGAACCATTTATGTAATTTCTACTGTAGTTTATAAAGTGGATCAAAGTATATTGGAACCTTTAATTAGTAATTCATCACTTTCTGTTCCCCTGGGGTATAAAATGGTCTTACAGGCCTATTTCTCTTACCCACTCTTAAACATGGGAAAAACAAGAAAACACACTATTGAAGTAAGGCAGTTGTGTGTTGAACTTCATAAATCAGGCAATGGCTACAAGAAAATGCCCACATATACAAATATATGCAATCATCAAAAAGTGCAATCACTAAAACATCTGAAACTGTAACAAACAAGCCTGGGTAGACAACGTAAGTGTATCTTGCCACCACGCACAGTGAAAAGGATGGTAAGAGAAGCAAAAAGTTCTCCGAAGCTCACTGTAAGAGAATTGAAGCAAATGGTAGCGTCTTGGGGTTACAAGTTCTTCCAAACAACAATCAGGCGCTTTCTACACGCCAATTGGGAGGCATGCAAAAAAAGGCCTTTACTGATTTATACTAATAAGTGTAAATGCATGGAGTTTTCCAAGCTGTACTGGAATTTTAACTGGGACCATGTGCTTTGGTCAGATGAGACCAAGAAACTCCAAGTGGGTCTGGCGTGACACCAAGGATGAGTACGCAGAAACTGTGGGCCTGTTTCTCCCCCAAAGGACTTGGGAACCTTGTAAGGATACGTGAGATCATAAATTCTTTGAAATATCAGGACTCTGCCCAAAAGATGAAGTTCGGTTGTCACTGGGTCTTTCAGCAAGATAATGATCCTAACTGTGGCCAAATATTCCCAAAATGGTTCACAAAGCACAAAAATCAACCTCTTCTCGTGGCCATCTCAGACCCCAGACCTCAACCCAATAAAAAACATGTGGGATGAGTTGAAGAGTGCAAAGGAGAAGTCCCAGGACTCTGGATGATTTAGAGAGATTGTGCAAAGAGGAATGGTCGAAGATCCCTTTTTCTGTATTCTTCCATCTTGAGAAGTGTTATAGAAGTGCTTTCTTGTTGGCAAAAGAAGATTGGACACCAGGGGTGCCAATAATTTTGGCACACATAATTTAATTCAAGAGTTATTTCTGAATGTGGGATTTTTCCTCCACCAAATGAGGGCACTTGAATTGAGCTCAGATTTTTCTCTTTTTTTGCATTATTATTAAAAAAAAGAAGCCAAAGAACAGTTCTTAACAAGGGGTGCCAAGAATAATGGCTGGTGCTGTAACTGCTATTTGCATTTATTGTAACAATAAAATGTTCCATATTCCAGTATTATGATGTTTGGAGGTCTATAATTAATTACAAAATCCAACTTAAACTTCCTTAAAAGTATTTCATATTTTAGTATAATAATTCCTGAACTTCGGTCAATCTGACGGACCGAATATATATAACACTCCTAAATTGTCTCACCATCTGTAAGGGACTCTTCAGCTTGGTCCAGTGCATCTTTCAGGCTCTTGCTAAAGGGGGAGGAGCCGAAGGAAGAGTCTGAGTAACTACCTGTTTGGTACTCCTTTGCTGGGCGGGGACTGGAGGAGAGGAGGGGCATGGTGTTCAGCAAGGACGTTTTGTTATCCAATGCTGTCCGACCTGATTCCATAGTGTCAGCACCACCCTGTACACACACACAAACGTCAGCCAGTTGATTAAGTTTAGGTTCACTGGTAATCACTGTACTTTTTATGGAAATCGCAACAGAACCTAATCGTGTGGAGAGATAAGCCCATGTAAGCTTAATTTTAAGAATATAGAACTGAGCTATAAACCATTAAGCTGGTTTTTGGCAAAACCGTCAAGGTTTGGTGTGCACACTATGGAGACCTGTATTTGAGTGAAAGTAAATCTAACGTCATGGGAAATACAAATATTTTAGAGAAACATGTGATGCCACCAGATTTTCTTCTCCTGGTAAGTTCCTGCTTATTATAGCAGGACAAAGCCAAGTCTAATTTACACAATACAGCTTTAAATAAACAGAGGGCATGTGCATGACTGATGTTCCTGCAGTCCAGGTATCCTATTAAAGTTATATAGTGCAACATAAAGATGAGAATCAGACCACAGCAAACAGACTGTGGTATTACGCAAAACTGTGCAAATCATTTAACAAGGAAACAGGAACTATTTTACCAAAAACTTACAAGGTGATATACCGTAGTGGTGCCAACACGTCTAATTATTGACTGTGATGTAGGTCGTTTCTTTATATATTTCACAATAAAAGAAAAGTTAGAATTAGAATGAACAAAAACTTTTGTTGTCCTCTCACATTCTCTGTCCTTTTATAGTGTGGTCAGAAACGTTGCAATCATTTGTGCAGGTTTTTCTAATACATTGTGGATCTGCTTTTTCTTTTCATAATGAAGTCCACTCACTGCTCTTACCTCTTCTCCGTCTCCATCTCGTTTGCGAGGAGGATCAGTCATGTCCTCTTGGCTGCGGACACTAAAGTTCTGAATGGCTTGAGTAACTCCACGCAGAGAGCTGTATATCTCCTCGGAGTTCATATTCTCTGTGTCATATTCAAATGCACTACACCAACAGGAGGATCAGAAAACAGTACATCAGAACATGGAGCTGAGCAATGAGAAGAACTGTGCGTATAAAAGAAAGTCAGAGAATGGTACCTGGGTGAGGGTGTGTTCTGTGAAGTGTTGGTAGGGGACGTGATGGGGCTAGACCAGCTAGCTGGTGATCGTGGTGTATGGCGTGTCAGCGGGCTTCCCATTTGAGCCTGCGGATCCAGAAAAAAATATATTTCACACATTTATAATCACCATCACTATTATATATGGATTAAAAATCATTCGCAGAAATACAAGACTTAAAATATGACACTACATAATCAGGACTTAATCACTATGAAGGCTCTATTTTGGAGATTCAGGAGTTCAGTGAGCAGTCAACAGCACATCTTCAGTTAGGGCATGTCAGTGTGTCTTTGCTGCCGTTCCTACAGGAAAATTACGCCTTGCACGTCACAAAATTCACAAAAGTGTACTAATTCTTATGTACATATACGTAATTATTCATGGCTGCATTTTGGGGGTAATGTGCAATAAACCAATCAGAATGTCACTTGTAGTTCCTTTTAAGAGCTAGTTTTTCACCGGTTGCTTCGGATTTATGGCGTGTTCACATGACATGGACACATCTTATTGTACACATTAAGTTTTCCTTGAAAAGTGAAAGTTAACGCTTTACT
>JAOUQT010335063.1:0-13185 GCA_025769995.1 Xyliphius kryptos | reverse complement strand
GTAACTTCAGTGGACCTGGGATTTGAACCCACAACCTTTAGATTGATAGCCCAACACCCTAACCACTGAGCTACCACGCTAACACACCCTCGAATCCATGTTTTTGGGCTGTGGGAGCAAACCGGTGAACTGGAGGACCCGGAGGAAACCCATGCAGACACGGGAGAACATGGAAACTTCACACAGATCGGGATTCGAACCATGAATACCCAGCGCTGAGATGCAAATGTGCTAACCACGAAGCCACTGTGCCGTCCCACATCACACCAATATATAAAATATACTAGGTCTCACGTAGTTACAGATGGATGCACAATAATCAAACGTTATTATAATGTTGTAGAACATTTTTGCCACTAGATCTTACAAATTCTTACACAGTGCACCTTTAAACCTCATTTTGAGTTGAATTTGTCATCCTGGTCATGCAGCGGTCGCTGATTAGTCCTGGTGATGCTTGGTAGGTCCATGTTTATGACCCAAATTCCATGAATGGGTGGCTTTGTCTGATGTGAAGGATTTAATAAGGATTAATATGCAATCCTGATACTTGTTGTATAATAAAAGATTTCTTTGAGACCAGACCACCATCTAAATCTAAAATAATGTGTGATTATCTGATATAATAAATCAGTTATAGACTGCAATCATCCACCTGGAATCCCGAGAGTTAATAACAGCTTTCAGTTTTTTATTCATCATTTTATTAACCTGTGACGCGGCCGTTTAGATCTGTGAACGTATCAGCCAGCAAAATGCTTCATCAACCAACAGCAGGCAGGATGCCAACTCCCGAACACACACCTGCTGTCAGCTGTTCAGCACAGAAACGTTGATGGACCATTATAACTGCCTCTGATTGAGAAACGGGCTCCAAATAAAAGCCACACACAGATGGCCAGGGAACTGAAACTGGAACCTGAGCTTGCAGAGTGTTAAAGAGAACCACCTGGTCCCTGAGCTGCCGCTTAACAGTACCTGCAGTAACTTGGACAAAGCGCAGCGGAGAAGATGTGTGCTGTGAATGCATGAGGTCATTAGCTCTGGACGCTATTAAGGCCCTTTTCCTGGGTCACTGACTTCATGTCAGGGCCCTTGTAACAGGTCTGAATCAGGCCACAGAGAATGTGATTATAGTGCAAAGGCCCTTATTTGCGAGTGGAGAGTGAAGACTGATGTCTTTAGGATCTGATCAGTTAAGAATAAAGGAAAAATAATGTGAGGTGGAAGAAAATGAAGTCGCTAGGCATGGTGGTAAGGATTTGATTCCTGTCCGATGTCTGCACATCCTTGCTGTGCTTGCATGAGTTTCATTTTTTACATTTAAAGACATTTTGTATGATATATGTAGGTGGTCCTGCATTTCTCTCACCATAGAAGTAGCATTAGGCGGGGTCTCTAACACAACACAAGTCGCTCAGGTAGTGCAGCTTATTCAGGATGGCACATCAATGCCAGCTGTGGCAAGAAGGTTTGCAGTGTCTGTAAGCACAGTGTCCAGAGCATGGAGTCGATACCAGGAGACGGGCCAGTACACCAGGAGACATGGAGAGAACATCCGCCGCCTCATCGGGAGCATGTCCAGGCGTTGTAGGGAGGTCATACAGGCACGTGGAGGACACACACTACTGAGCCTCTTTTGAACTTGTCTTGAGAAATTTCCACTGAAGTTGGATCAGCCGTTCATTTGATTTTGAGTAGGATTCCATATCCAGACCTCCGTGGGATGATCATCAACTAAATAAAGATTTTAAACTGAAATATTTCATTCATTGAGATCTGGGATGTTTTATTTTATGTATTTGGCTGTAATTTAACCATTTGCATAGAATGATGTATACCCCTTCACACACACACACACACACACACACACACACTTGCTTTGTTTTCTTTGAAGAGCTGCCCTCACTATGTCAAGTTCATCATCATCATCTGGCATCTCAGAGGCCACCCACCATGGCAGGTCTGCTCATCTAACTGAACGAGTACGAATAAACCCTGACTAATTAACTCCATACTCACATTGTCATACAGGGAGACTGATGATCATAGACAGACTGGCTCCTTAACACACAGGGGTTCGAATCACCATCATACAATAAGGCTGCACAATGAGTAATTACGCCGTCGTCATTATAAAAATCACAGTGCAGAAAAGGAAATGTCAACGATGCTGTTTTAATCAGTATTACAGAATTATAGTCTTCTGCAAGCTTTGAGATACCTTCTAGGCACCCGTTTTATTTTTAAATTATAGATGATTAAATTATTTTAGGGTAAATCACATACAGTAATTTAGGCTGGCGTTTTTCTATACAGTGCCTTGCAAAAGTATTCAGCTCCCTTCAACTTTTCAGGCTTCAAACATAAAGATTGTAATTTTTGTAAAGGATCAACAACGTGAGACATAATCAGAAGGTGGAACAAGATTTCTTGGATTTTAAACTTTTTTTTTAGAAATAAAAAACTGAAATGTGGGGTGTGCAATATTATTCGGCCCCTTTACTTTCAGTTCAGCAAACTCACTCCGGAAGTTCAGTGAAGATCTCTGAATGATCCAATGTTGATCTAAATGACTGATGATGATCAATAGAATTCACCTGTGTGTGATCGAGTCTCGGTATAAATGCAACTGCTCAGTGATAGTCTCAGAGTTCTGTTTAAAGCGAAGAGAACATCATGAAGACCAAGGAACTCACCACGCAGGAGAGGTTTAAAGCCACCTAGAAGGTGCTCTGGTCAGATGAAACTTTTTGGCCACAATGCATGACATTATGTTTTTGGCGTAAAAGCAACCCACCATCCTCACTGTCAAACATGGGGGTGGCAGCATCATGGTTTGGGCCTGTTTTTTTTCAGCAGGGAAGATGGTTGAAGTTGATGGGACGATGGATGTAAGATTTTGAGTATGAAAATATTTTATTCATTGAGATCTGTGTTATTTTAGTGTTGCCTGTATTTTTTGAGCAGTGTATACAGTGTGTGTGTGTAAATACGGAAATGACATAACACAAACAAGACGGTATGTCAGTTACAAGTGGGAAAAAAATGTTGAAATCTTGCACAAACCCAAGTTATCTTTAAAATGCAACTGTGACCGCTTTAAATTTGTACTTGAATCAGAAATATAAAATTAGCATGACGACAAATCAGTCAACAAAAGTTCAGGTCTGATAACAGCTATAAGATATTTTTTGTGTTTACGTTTCCAACAGGAGCTGGATTATTTTTTTTTTATTTTATTTTTTTAAATTTTTTGTCCAGCAAAGCATCTCAAGCAAACTGTACCATTTCATTGGTCTCGTAATGACTGAGCCGACATAAAGGCTACTCAGAAAAACACTCTGCTCAGTCATGATGAGAAAACTCTCAGAATGCACCGCACGTCAAACCTTAAAACTGTTTAAAGAGGAAATGGGTGAACCCACGCTGTATTAGTACAGGTATCGGGTTTCTAATGAAGTGCTCGGGGAGAGTAAAAGCCCCTTTTAGTCCGACACGACCATCACTAACAGCTATTAAATCTCAGAAAACCTGGAAGGAGAACAAAGGAGAAGGCCTCGTCTTTTCAAGTTGTCATTGTTGACACAGAGATGATCCATTTTCAGCACGTCAGTCCGTATAGAAATAAAACCCACTCAGGCACAAAGTGGTTGCACTAGCGCAAATTGCTAAGGCACGCGGCAAGAAAAAAAATGGTTTGTTCTCACTACAGCATTCCAAAATGAATTAATCGCCCAACTAATTAATTTATGGTTCAGAACATCATTTCTCAAAGTGCCGCTGCACAGCTTTGCCAATGCGCCAGTCACATTAATATGCTTCAAGCATCTGTCATTCTTCAGATCGCTGCTTTCTGGATTGAACTTCTGACCTTGAAAATCTAGATACACTCTGTATAGATTTCTATATTTTATAGTTTCTGGTTATTTAATTACATATTATTTGGACTTAGCATTAGCATCTTACATATAATGTTATGTTATTCAAATGTACAAAATATACAGGGGTTGGACAATGAAGCTGAAACACCTGGTTTTAGAGCACAATCATTGATTAGTATGGTGTAGCGCCTCCTTTGGCGGCCAATACAGCGTCAATTAGTCTTGGGAATGACATCTACAAGTCCTGCACAGTGGTCAGAGGGATTTGAAGCCATTCTTCTAGCAGGATAGTGACCAGGTGACCTACGTTTCCTGACCCGCTCCTCCAAAACCCCCCAAAGTGTCTGAATAATATTTAGATCTGGTGAGTGTGCAGGTCATGGGAGATGTTCAACTTCACTTTCATGTTCATCAAAGCAATCTTTTGAACTCTGCACCCATAATGTTGTGTGCATTGTGATATTTGGAGCTGTGATCTTATCCTGCTAACTGAACCTTCACACTCTGCTCTTACTGCTGCAATGGGACATTCATGAAGATCGGCCACCAGGCTGCTCCAATTTACCCATGAAACCTCCCCCCCCCCCACACTAAAATGACAGGGGTTTCAGTTTCATTGTCCAACCTCTGTAATGTGTGTATAGCATGTACAGCAATAGATTGGTGCCCTGTCCTGGTGGTATCTGCCCAGCGCCCAAAGCATCCTGGCCTGAAATGAGTTTCAAGGATTTCCGTCTTCTAAAGGTTTAATTTCATTGTCTTAGGATTTTTTTTTTGCTGAATATGGATTGTATTTGTCAGTGTATTTATGTTATCCTTGGTATTCCATTCAGCTAGTGCACGTCCATCGCTTAAATCCCTTCACCTGCCCCTTTACAGCTGAAAGTTGATCCTCCGACCCTTTGTCTAATCCCCGGCAATTGGATTCTGTTGCACTCGGCTAACGGTTTCACTGACTGTCATTACCCATCAGCAAATAGGCTTTGAAAATGTTTTTGTGAGATTTATCGATGTGTCCTTGATGCCAGAGTGATCATATTCCTCAGTTTAATGCACATTAATTGATGCTGGGGTATGCCTGCGTCCCAGACAGGGTGTAATGTCAGGGTCTGTGCATGTGCCGTAAAGGCATGTGTGTAAAAAGGGGCTGTCGCGACCTTTCAGTGACGCTGGAACGTCTGGCACTCTTGGCTCGATCGGCATGGAGTTACAGGCATGTCTGCTTGTCACAAACAGTTATGGACGACGTATCCGCGCCGTCTCCGTAAAGTAGGGCACCAGACTGCCCCCCCAGTCGTTCACCTCCCAGCATGTGCACGGACTGTTGCTGGAAACCAGAAGTCATGTAGACAACTGAATAAGTCCACGAGACATGACCCCACTTCCCTCCGAGACTCCGTAGTGCTTCAGAACTAAATCCTAAATATAAATCTCAGTTTGTTTATTATGATAAACCTGCTAACAATAAAGCAGCCCTGTTTCCTTAAAATCTTTGTTTTGGAAGAAACAAAAGAATGTAACCATTTTAAGTCGCGCTGTCTTGTGGGACCCGTTGATGTTAGCATGTGCTGCGAGGGAGAGTGAACGACCATCTGTTACTGAACCTTCAGAGGGCAGATCCAAGTGGGAGGATGAAGCAGGGCTTAGGACTTCCTGCTAAGCATTCATCCAGCTCTGTGCTAATTAGCTCTGAGAGGAGATTTAAACTGCTACTAGAAGTAGCCGGTCGCTAAGCTATGGCTAGGCTAATGCAGCTTTATCAGCAGAGCATATTCTTTAGCCTAAACTACATCGTAGCTTTGATTTTATGTTATTAATCTGTTACTAGGAAATAAATGAACCAGTCTACATTACCCAGCACTGACATCATTAATAATATGGACAAAAGTATTGGCACAGACCTCGTAATCATTCACCACAGGAATTACAGGTCATTCAGTCAGTTAGAGTGGACTTGCTCCCCACCAACCACATATCATTTTTCTTCTTGGGCCAGTTTTTACTTTTGATAGAATGGTCTGTGGCAGCGCTGGAGGAGAAAGTGGAAGCTTCCCAATTAACGTGTGCGCCCATTATAAGCTGCAACATTACACGGCGCAGGGAAAGGGCAGTCTGATATATTCCTGTGTCTAGGTCTATGGATTTCTGGCCATTTGCGTGTCATCTGGGTCAGTGACCAACCTCTTGTCCACTAGCTTCCCATCCTACGCCCACGCAAAAGTGGAAGGTTCCCAACAGTCCGCGCCTCCCCGTTTCCTGCCGCCTGCTCCTACCACGAAACTGGAACCACCACTTGTCCCGCCCACTTTACTTTGCTCTCCAGAAAATCTGAAATAAGTGAGCCGGGGCCGTACATCAGTCTCTATAATTTAAGTAGATAAAGGTGGTACACCTTTTCCTACAATGCCACAGAAATCCTGCCACCGTCTATTTAGTAACGAGGTCTTTGGTCCATCCATCCATCCATCCATTCAGTATCTTCTGCTTATTCCTCTACTAGGATCACGTTGGGGTTTCCCTATGCCCATCCAGGGGAGAACAACTCGGGCACTGGGCAGATACACCCAGACCTCACACACGCACAAACACACACTATCTATACGGGGCAATTTAGAGCATTCAATTTACCTTGAATCCATGTTTTGGGATCGTGAGAGGAAAACGGAGAACCCGGAGAAAACCCACACAGATACGGGGAGGACATGAAAACTCCACCCAGATCGGGATTCAAACTGGGAATCCCCAGCGCTTAGAGGAGAACATGCTAACCAGTAAGCCACTAAGCCGGAGCTGGAGCTTAAACTCCTAAACTTTTAAGAAATTTAACTTCTATCTTCTGTTTTGTTCAATAGTTTATGGATTTAAAAAAAAAAGAATGATGTTTTATTCTTCAGAGTTAATGTTTGTGTGCTACCTGACAGCGTTAGCCTCATGGCTCAGGAGCTCAGCTGGACTCTTCTGATTAACTGTCACTGATGACATACTAATGGAGTCTCCATTATCATTTTAAAGGACTGAAGCAACTTTTCGTGGCTCTCCGGGGAACAGAAAACCCCAGGACTGAAGCTCATCAGGATTTTATGACATCACAATGACTTAAAACATTCAGACTTACAGATGGTGCAATACCAGAACCAACCACACAAGACAGGAAGCCACAAAAAAACTAATAATTGCTAATATGGTTCATTAAAATACATACAAAAAATATAAATGAAGTTTAATAGAAGGTACAGCGGTGCAGATTTGAACAGAAACCCTTACAACCCCCTGCCATCCCTCTTACCCATCAGGCCATATGGCCCTGCAGACAGGTCGTGCTGCTGAGCTGCTTGAGTGATGGCACCTATCCAAATATATGCCACAGAGGCATGTTGGGATATGAGTTACTTCATCATTTATGAAGATTTACACAGCAGAACGTCTTCATAAAGGGCCCTGGTTCGATTCCTGGTCCCACCAAGCCCTTGAGCAAGGCACCTAACCCTAATTGCTGCTCAGGCACTGCACAGGTACAGGGCTGCCCACCACGCCGGGCACTCACTTCACTCAGTGTGTGTATATGATTCCTCTTTGTGTAATTACAGTATGCAAAATCATTTTTTTTTTATTTTATCAGGTCATGTTTCTGATTGGCACGGTGGCTTAGTGGTTAGCAGGTTCTCCTCTCAGCGCTGGGGTTACCTGGGTCAAATCCCAATCTGGGTGGAGTTTCCATGTCCTCCCCGTGTCTCTGTGGGTTTACTCCCACAGTCCACAAACATGGATTCCAGGTAAATTGGATGCTCTTAATTGCCCTGTATAGTGTGTTTGTGTGGATGTGTGAGTGTGTACCCAGCGATGGATTGGCGCCCCGTCCTGGGTGTATCTGCCCAGCATCCGAGATGTTCTCCCCTGGGTGGGCATGGGGAACCCCACCGCGACCCTCATAAAGGAATAAGCGGAAGATAATGGATGGATTTTTCTGTTACCGTAAAAGCACTCATTGCATTTAAAGTGTAAAGCAGGCTTTCCTCAAACTTGATTTCATACACACGTCTCTATTTCGGCCTTTTTAATGGAGTTCACTGATAAAAGGTGTATGTTCCATATAGAACATTTGGATTATTGGTTATTGGTTTATTGAACGTTTTTCTTTTATTTATAAAGAATATCAAGCTTTTTATAATATAGTGTTCCGAACCCGTAAATCTGTCCGGCGTGTGGGCACAAGTTAAGCATCCTCCAAACTTTCAGTGACAGTGAATTGTAGACAGGGCACTATTGTCATTGTGGCACCGCTGTGCCGAGTAGAACAAGTCTGAGGGCGTAGAAAGGGGACGTCATGTACCCCACAGGGCCGTTATTTTCGGCGGTGCTGATGATAGTGAGTTGTGACGGCTCCGTTGGCACTGTGTGAAATCAAAGCTGATGTACTCGCGCTACATCCGTCTCCTCCGCATCCACCCCCTCGGCTCTATTTCACAGGGTTTAATATCCGTGTTCCAGAATAAACGCTGCTATCGTTTGGGCCTTCCTCCAAATCGCAGGTTCTCCTTTGGCGGCTCTTTGCAGAACCAGAGTCTAAACCAGACCCGGTGCCTGAGGAGAGAGAGATCCGTCCAATATTTGTCTAATGGATCAATGTGGGGTGAAACTGGGGCGTAGTGGTTAGCACCTCCACCTTCCAGCGCTAGGGATCCAGGTTCAAATCCTGATCTGGGTGGAGTTTTCATGTTCTCCCCGTGTCTGCGTGGGTGTCCTCCTGGTTCTCCGGTTTCCTCCCACAGTCCAAAAACATGGATTTTAGGAGATTGAATGCTTTATTTGCTCTGTATTGTGTGTGTGTGTGTGTGTGTGTGTGTGTGTGTGTGTGTGTGTGTGTGTGTGTGTGTGTGTGTGTTTGTGTGTGTGTGTGTGTGTAAAACATGTGGATTGGTCCTCTGACCTGGCTGTATCTGCCCAGCACCCAAAACGTTCTCCCCTGGATGGGCATGAGAAGACCCCCGCTACCACCACCGCTACCCAAGTTGAGAATTAAGCAGAAGATGATGACTATGAGCTACTCTGAGCTGCACCTCCTCATTTCCACCCCTCACTGTTGACTACAAAACGCGTAGTTTTGCTCCTTAAATCTGATTGGCTGAGCCGTTTCTCCAGTTGTGACATTATTGACAAAAAACACACTATAACATTGTGAGCTACAATATATTATTTTCACTTATATTATTTGTTCTGCACTAGATGGCAGTATTTGATCGTTAGAGAAGCAGGAAACCTGTTACTCAGCGATCAGCGTTCACTTTAAAAAACGGACTAGATCACGTCGCGAGCAGATTGTTATCAATTTTGCCTTCAATAAACGTATTTGTAAATCAAACCTTGTTTTTTTATGTTTGTGTGTTTGTAAGCGTTTTATAAAAGCAATAAGACACTCGAGGTTGTGTATTATTGTGAATGAATCCCGTGGTTTATTTACAATAATGCCGCCCTCTCGTAACTTATTACTTTATAATATCAGCTCGATTTGCATACAGATGGACCTTGTAGTTCTACAGTTACATTCTGTAGTTCATCAGTTTCTCTTTATTTTTCTCCTCTCGCTTTTCGTGTTATTTAAGCGACCTCTTCATCCGTGCTCTTCGCTGACTTTCATTATAACCTCTCTCTCTCTCTCTCTCTCTCTCTCTGATTCTGTGCACAGTGCTGAGAACTCAATAGCCCTTAATCCCGGTTATCTCAGCACTCTGCGCTGATGGATGGGGGGCTCATTAGGCTAAAGAAGCAGCAGCGCTAACAACACATTAACTCAAATTATGTGAGCTTGACCCGACTAATTACAGGCTCCGTTCTAACGCTGCTGCTGTGAGTTTCTTACAGGGGATTTTGATGGAGTGAGAAGTGGGTATTTTTTTCCCTTCATCCATCATCTTCCACTTATTTCTGTTATTGGGTCGTGGTGGGGTTCCCCATGTCCATCCAGGGTAGAACGTCGACTCACACACAGACTATACAGGGAAATATAGAGCATTCAATTTATCCATGTTTTTGGACTGTAGGAGGAAACCGGAGAACCCGGAAGAAACCCACGTGGACACAGGGAGAACATAGAAACTCCACTCAGATCGGAATTCAAACCCGGTGCCGAGAGGAGAACGTGCTAACCACTAAGCTGCCGTGCCGCCCATGGAATTTACTTAAAGTGTCCAAACTCCACTAAACTTTGCTGTTCCCATTAGGGGGCGCCACAGCAGATCAGTATTCTCCATCTTTCCTTGTCTTAAGTATCTCCTTCATCAATCCAACTTCCTCATTGTCCTTCCTCTCCTCCTCCTTCTGGTGGCGCCATCCTCAGCCTCCTTTTCTCTCCATCTCCAAACCTCTTAATTCCCTGAACGTCCGCCATTCCTTATCTTGTCCCATCAAAGAACAGAATGCAGGATTATATACATAATCCTCAGATTGTTTTACATTTTACAAGCTTAAAAAAATCCAGACATGTCACTGGTCTCTTCTTCCTGAGGGCACAACTTAAAGCCGTCATGCTGGCGTCTTCACCCTCGGTTCACCTCCTGTTCTTTTTGTGGCACGTTAAAAGTTGTGACACCCCTCTTACCCCCCTCATTACTGTCAGCGGTGGGACACAGCGCTGTCACAGCCTCTTATTAACATCGTGGCGGAGCCGGCTCGCTCTGACGGCGACTGTGGGCTTCACTGCAGTCTGGAGGAAGGAGACGCGGAGAGAGTTCTACCCCGTAAACCCAAATTACCGCCTTACAAAATACATGACTTTTAAAAGCACCCAAAGTTCAAAGCGAGCCATGTGATGTCCTGTTGCTAAGCGATAACTGCTATAATGCATTTGGCCGTTTATGAAACATTTTTATGAAACATGTCGAGGAGATATTTTTATTTCATATTCATAATAATATTTTAGTGGCTTTGTGGTTAGCACGTTCTCCTCTCAACGCTGGAGATTCCCGGTTCGAATCCCAATCTTGGTGAAGTTTCCATGTCCTCCCCGTGTCCGCGTGGGTTTCCTCTGGGTTCTCCGGTTTCCTCCCACAGTCCAATACCATGGATTCAAGGTAAATTGACACGGGAGGAGAGAACGTCATGGGACAGGAGCGGGACTTTTGGCGAGTTCCATCGGCCGTACTGCAGCAGTTTGAGTGTTAATACTGTCTGTAATAAAGCTCGTTCCTATCCCAGCCGTTATGTAAGTCCCGCTTTCCACATCCCATAGTTGTGTCAGTCGTCTGGCACGAAGTGAGCGCTACAAATAACGCAGTGAGCGCACGCTTTTTTTAAAGTTGATCAATCTTCACCACTTTTTTGATCATTTGTGATCTTTGGGTCATTTGTGCACAGGGGGTGCCACTGTACACTGAATTACTGCAGCCCAAAACCACACCCCTTTTTGTCATTCTGCACACTCAGTTCATCTGCTTTAATTTCTTGGCTTGTTCTCCATTGTCTACATCACGTATGACGTATATTCAAACTCCGAAGATGTGGGGCGGGGCTAAATGAAAGCCTTTTAAGCTGCATTCCTTAAATTTGGAGGGGAAAATTAGTTTGGAACGTAACTCATGCTGTATTTTATAATTTGAGATTAGAACCTAATGACCAACAACTACTCTGAGCCTCCTTTGAAGACGATCCATGATGTTGGATCACACATTTCTCAGAGTGTCTGCAGTCTGTCAGCACCATATGTCATCTGTGCCATGAGTTCCATTAAAGCTGGACCTCAGGGTGACCGTCCTCTCATCAGCATCATTAATCTATCATTAACACTCTGTAGCTTCAGGTAATTATTATTATAACCAACCAGATGTAACCTTTAACACTTTTGTTCTGTAAGAGTCATCAAGCAATTTTATTAAACTTTACCCTCAAAGTACCAGGATGAACGTCAGTTGGCAGTTTCCTTTGTTTATCCCTAAAAAAAATAATTGTGGATACTAAAATCAGGGAACGAAATACTGGGGGCCCAGGATCTGGCGTTGCTGCATAACCTCCCCATGCTCTGCATTTCTTTATAAAACGGGTAGCTCCGCTCCTTAAATCTGATTGGCTGAGCCGTTTGTCCAGGCGTGACATTACTGACAATAACGCACACCTCTGAGCGCTTCACATTCGTATGTATTCGTAAACAGAGATGAGCGCTGAACCTGCGGATGTTTTTTTTAAACTGCGTTCTGGGATTTGTCCACTAGAGGGCAGTTTTTGATTGTTAAAGAAACTGTTACTCCGCGATCATTTTAAAAACCTAGACTAGATCACGTCGCGGAAGAGAAGATGATTAACAATTTTTCTTTTAATAAACGCATTTATGAATCAAACCTTGTTTTTAAAATCTAGTGCCCACAGCTTGGGTTTTAAATATAGGGTTTTGTATACAGTGTCATTTTAATGCGCGGAACAGCGCCCCTTGCAGACGTTCTGGTTTTATCTGAAGGTTCTTGTCCTGTATTTCACTTTTATACATTTGGATTTTTGTGTTTAATGGTTTCTGGTCTGCTTTCTGTCCAGGTCGTGTGTCTGCAGGATTTCTTCGGCGAGCACGACGTGTTCATTGCATGCGGTCCCGAGAAGTACCGCTACGCACAGGACGATTTCCTGTTGGATCCCAGCGGTAAGGCGTCTGCAGCGTTCCTGAATGGTAGGCTTTACTAATCACTAACCTTCTCTCACAGCCTTCTGCTGCATGCACACCCGCATAACGGTGCACAACCACGTAATGCATACTGCGTAATCGGACATACGACCCTCTCTCACCTACTACTGCCTCGCCGCCTTTTGTTGCCAACTTGGCGACTTTGTTTGTCACTATAGTGAATTATTTTAATATCTGGCAACCTTTTCTGGTTCCACAACACTCTCAGCGCTCAGAGAGACCCGCATCGCTCCACGTCTAAACTGCGCATGAAGCGGCCACTGATCCCGCCCCCTAATGACGGAGCGGGATGTACAGTAAATGTTAATGCGTGAATATTGTGAATAAATTACAGGAAAGAGGTGTACAGTAGCGGATTAACTCTTTCTCGTAATTTAATCACAATAATACACAACTTATAAAACACATACAAACACACTATAATAAAAAAAAAAGGTTTGAGTCATAAATGCATTAATAATTAAAAAACTGTAATAAACTGGTCTTCCATGATGTAATCTAGCTTCTCTAACAATAAAAACTGCCATCAAGTGGTTAAATTACATTCATTCATTATCTTCCACTTATTCCTCTATGAGGGTCGCGGTGGGGTTCCCCATGCCCATCCAGGGGAGAACGTCTCAGGCGCTGGGCAGATAC
>JAOUQT010335047.1:0-13187 GCA_025769995.1 Xyliphius kryptos | reverse complement strand
GCTGAAGGAAGAAGTTGAAAGTTAAACGCGGCAGTGCGGGATAAGCACGGCGGCGTCGTTCTTCTCCGTGGAAGGAGAAAGTTGAATGCTGAACGCGGCAGTGCGGGATAAGCACAGCGGCGTCGATCTTCTCCGTGGAAGGAGGAAGTTGAATGCTGAACGCTAAAGTTTCGAATGAAACGTCGGAAGAAATTGGCGAACCCCAGAAACCGCTGAATAGCCTTAACCGAGTCAGGGACTGGCCGCTCCAAGATCGAGTTGGTTCGGACCGGATCCATAGCGAGGGACGCGGCCGTGACCACAAATCCCAAAAACGAGACCTGAGCCTTATGGAACTCACTTTTTTCCAGCTTGACATAGAGTCGGTTGTCTAGCACTTATTGCAGTACATGGCGCACGTGCTCCACATGTTGACTATAGGATTGACTAAAGATTAATATGTCATCCAGATAGACAAACACATAGCGATTAAGGGCGTCCCACAGGACATCATTAATTAACCGCTGGCGCGTTCATAAGACCAAACGGCATTACCAAATATTCGTATTGGCCAGAAGGGGTGATGAACGCAGTCTTCCATTGGCGTATACAAATTAAGTTCGCAGGTCCAGCTTAATAAAAAATCAAGCTTGTTGGAGTGACTCGAAAGCTGAGTTTATTAGCGGTAACGGATACCGGTCTTTTACCGTAACTCGGTTAAGACCCCCGTAATCAATACATGGCCTTAAAAATTTTTCCTTTTTGGCTATAAAAAAGAAACTCGCCCCAGCTGGAGAAACCCACAGCCAACGACTCCTCAATATATTCCTCTAGAGCCACCCGCTCCGGACCGGTAAGTGCATACAAATGCCCTCTAGACATCACCGCCTCAGGCACCAAATTTATGGTGCAATCATACAGCCTATGAGGTGGGAGCTCTAAAGCCTTATGTTTGAAGAGCACCTCCCTAAGCTCACCGTATTCAGGTGGGAGATTCTCAAGAACCGGCTTTTCCTGAGCCAAGATGGTAGCCTGGGATCCTCTCCCTACGCAATGCCTCTTGCAAAGCTCTGACCAGGCCGTAATTCGTCCAGACCCTCAATTAATACTGGGGTTATGTTTCTTTAATCATAAATGGCCAAGAATTAACTTTAAGTTGGGTGCATCAGTCAAGTAAAATATAACCTCCTCTGAACTGCCCCTCTTTCGTGCCAGACCTGTGTGTGACCTACCTGCATGGGCTCTGGCTCTAGCGCTTCGGCTTCCCCTGGCGGCACCACCCCACTGGGGAAGGTAATCTGTGCTCATGCATACGTGTATCTACGCGCAGCGTCAGTTGAATGAGCTGATCCAGCAATTCAGGTGGATCCTTGGTGGACAGCTCATCTTTGAGCTCCTCCGAGAGACCCTCCTGAAATACTGCTCTAAGACGTCGGTCGCCCCAGCCACTTTCGGCTGCTAGGGTCCAAAAATCGATGGGATAATCAGGTTACAGCCCGCAAGCTGCACCTCCAGGGGTCAATAAATTAGTGATGTCCTGAAGTTGCGCCATGATAGCTTGTAACGCTCCTTCATGAGAAGACAACACAGCAGCCTGGCACTGCAAAGTTGATTGCAAAAGCTCAGCCTCAGCTGGGTCCATATTTGGCTGAGACTTTCTGTAACTGGGAAAGAGAAGGGCCCCAAAATGTACGAAGCTGAAGATAAGTCTACACACGGGAGACTGAAATAAATAAGAAATAAGAAATAGCAAACTCTATTAGGGCTGAGAGACGTGCGAATAATGAGAACCCCAAAAGAGTGCAAAGACTCAGCACAGAGTCAACTTACCCCTGCTTTAAATAGCAAACGACACAGCTGACTTTAAGTATACTGATTTCAGATGCGCCCCTAGCAGATCTCTATATTTTTTTATAACCCAACCCTGACATCCTTCTCTACAACTTTGTCGCTGACTTGCTTAGAGATTTCCTTGGTCTTCTTGTTGTTATTTGGTTAGTTGATTGTTGTTACAGCCTCTGGGGGCTTTCAGAAAAGGTGTGCAAATACTGACAAATCATATGACCCTTAGATTGCACACAGTTGGCCTTTGTTTTAATAAGCATATGACTTCTGAAGGTAATTGGTTGCACCAGAGATTTTTAGGGGCTTCATAACTAAGGGAGTGAATAGATATGCACATGCCACTTTTCAAGTTACACGTTCTTCCACTTAGAAATCACCTTAGGTGCATGTCCACTGTAAGAGATATAATCATTATTTATTATTTTATTGAATAACACCAGAAAGTTAAAGTGATTTTTCATTGTTCTTAGAAGAATATCTGTGGTATTTGGCCACAGATCTACAAGTTCTCAGTAAGGTTTAGGTCAGGTGCAAAAGGGAGCCAATGCCATTATTCTTTCAGCATTAAGGACTTTGCTCCTTCAGTGTATGTGATGGAGTGTATTCTAAAAACTGGCAAAAGAGTTGATTTTAGGTCCAACTTCATTTTCTACCCCCCAAAACGTCAAATTAACTCATCTTTAATTATACCAACCCATAGCAGGACCCCACCACATTAGGTTGAAATTTTGCTAATTAAACATGAAGCAGCAGCTGAAGCAAGGCATCTATCCCCAATTCCGCCGCAAACATGTTCTCCCCACGCAGACACAAAGAGAACATGGAAACCACCCAGATTAGGATTCGAAATTTGAATCTCTAGAGCTAAGAGGCTAACCACTAAGCCACCGTGCCACCATTATAAAAGGAAGTGGATGAAGTAACAAAATTCAAACACTAGATGGCGGTATATCTACATTTATTGTTCCCTTAGTCCTGACAGTAAGATGTCAGCTTTAACTTTAAAAAAAACTTTTTAAATCCTCCTGACGAAAAACTCACTAAATACCACAACTTCAACAACAAATACAACAAAATAACGTTTCCTCGTTATTTTTAGAGGTCTGAAACTGCCTTATGTAAGAACTGGAGGCAATGTATTCTCGATTACATACAGAATATACACATAGTCAGAGCCTCAGATTAGACAGTCCTGGCATCTTAAGAGATAATAAGAAATAATAATGGCGTGAACTTAGCTCCTTGCAGATAAATAAAGAACAAATCTCACGGCAGACATTAGCAGCTGGAGGTGTGGAATAGATGATCAGTTATGGAATTGTGAAAAATACGGTTTGAATTCAGTTTATTTGTCATCACACCTATCTGGGTCCTATCTGGATTTGTTGTGAGTGGTCTGACAGTCTCATTCATTTATTATTTTTCACTTAATCATCTACTAAGGTCATTGGGGGGGGGGGGGGTCCCCATTAACCATCTAGGTACCCCCAGGACAGTGTGCCAATCTATCGCTGGGCACTGACTTGCACAAACGCGCCCACACACACACACACACACACACACACACACACACACACACACACACACACACACACACACGCACAAACACACAGACTATAAGGGCAATTTAGACCAGTTAATTTACCTTGAATCCATGTTTTGTGGGAGGAAACCTGAGAACTTGGATGAAACCCACGTGAACACGGGGAGAACATGGAAACCCCACCCAGACTGGGATTCAAATCGGGAATCCCCAGCGCTAAGAGGCGAACGTGCTAAACATTGAGCCACCGTGCCGCCTTCTCAAAGCCTCATCTTATTCGTAATCTGAGCAGATCAGCACCGAGTAGCATATCATCGTGTTGTAGGCCTTGTGACTTGAAGGTCCCATATTTGATTACCAGTCCTACCAAGGAAATGGCACCTAACCCTAATTGCACACCATATAAAAGGCTGCCCGCCATTCCTGGCACGTATGCTTACTCAATGTGTATGTGTCTGTTTTACTGCACGGATGAGTTAAATGTGGAAGACTAATTCCTCTTTGTGTAAGTACTGTAGGCAAAAAGATCTCACACAAGTAAAATGACATTAAAAGCTTCTTCTTTTCAGTGTGAACATACTTGAAATATACATAATAATAAAATTGAAACGGTTCTGGAGTACCAGATACATACTTTACAGAATTTAAATGTAAAATGGTTATACAGGATATTGGTAGTATATAAGTATACAGAATTTTACATCGGTAAACAATAACATTTACATATTGCACTGTAGTAAAATAACAAAAATTGTTCTGGCCCACTGTGCAATATTTCAAACATTATCAGTACTTAGATTTGGATTTTTCAGTACAAATAAGTACAAGTACAAGTAATTTATTTATATAGCGCTTTTTACAACAGTGTATTGTCACAAAGCAGCTTTACAGAGTTTAAAGCCTTAACCCCCAAAGAGCAAGCAGAAGTGACAGTGGCAAGAAAAAACTCCCTGTTATGATGTTATTTTTAGGATGGGAGGACCAAGGCTCAGTGGGGAACTCATCCTCCTTGAGCGGCCAGGCAGCATCACAGTAGGACAGACATTTACAAATTGTGTATAGATCAGTCCATATGTGTCCATATTAAACAATAGTAAAAAATATATAACTATGAGTCCATCCTCCAGAACTGCAACGCTAGCAGTCCTACAAAATGTTCCTTTCCGTAATGCTTGTATCAGCAGTGCCATAGACAAGGAGATGGGGACACCTCAGGATGACACCTCAGAAAAACAGGGCAGTCTGTACATAGGTAGTTTCTTGCATTTTAGAAGGCATTGTGTGATGCACTACAGACATGAATATTATAAACTCACCTTATAAATTGTTGCTTTTAGATATAAACTTTACATTTGTATTAAAGACAGACCTCTGTTTTAAAAAAAAAACTACAGTATATGGACAAAAGTATTTGGAGACACATTTATGTCCAGCTTGGTTGGAACAGCCTCTTACTGTTCCATCAGTCCTGTTCCATCAGAATCTTAAAGGCATGATTATAGGAGTTTGATGTACTGCATTCCAGAATAAACCCCTTATCCCATCTGTGAATCACTGGGGAGGTGGTAACATGATTTGAACTTGCTTTGCCACGTGAAGGCAGGATGGCTAAACCTCACTGAACAATGGAATCTAATTCATAACAACAAATTTGAAGGAAATATTAGGGCATAGTGTATATCTGTACACAATCACTTTGGGTCTTAGTCTAAAGTCTTTAGAGATGATTTTATAACCTTCTCAGACCCAATGAGATTGTATCATGATACAAACAACAGATATCTCTAAAGACCTTTTAAAAACATTGATAAAAGTTAATAGAACCCTCTCACTCCTGATTATCATCTCACTGACTCTAATTTCACCTTTAAATTATCCTTCTCGTCTATTAGGCTTCTGTCATTTGTTTGATTTTGTTCTCTTTATATAATTTTGGAAATAGTTTAAAAATCCAATGTGTTTTAGATCTCACTTATAGAAAAATATAGAAATGACGTTTAAATGTGCTAATACTGTTGTATGTACAGTAATGTTTCAAATAGCTAACGTAATCCATGTCTGAACTTATATAGGCTGTTAGCAACCAGATCAATTGCAATGGAGGGACCTAGTTTCTCCCTTTTGCTATTTAAAGAAGGATTTAATCAATTAAAAATCAGTGATGCTTTGTAATATTACAGTTATCAATAGACACTTTAATATTGATAATGAAATAGATAAATATCCGCCAAAAGACAAATGTATTGTCACACAGCCTCACATTTAATTTTATTCTTAGAAATAGTAATTGGAAAACTGGAAAATTGGAAAAAATTGGAAAAGTGGAAAACAAAGGTGCTGATTTACTGATGAAAATAAATTTGGGTTTTTGGAGCCCCGATCGTTTAAACAATCCAGAACATTGTACTATGAGCTTTCACACTACAGATGCATAATGTAAAACTAGTAAAGTATCTTTAAACAATCTTACACACACACATAGTTAAGTTAGTGATTGCTGGTGCAATTGGGACTTGAGTAGGCTGTGTTGGCGGCTGACTCACTGCTCGGTACAAACCGTTTTATCTCTGGTGTGCAGGTGCTGGTCCTTGTCACTCATTCATTTTTATAAACACACCCACACCAACACCCTGCCACCCACTTACCACGCTGAGTTTACCACCTATTAAAACCACTGACTGATGAGTCACTCACATACAAGAGGGATATTCTACATTTTAAAGATGGCTGAGTTGTTCATATTAAACAGGAAAGCAAATATTTGGAGGAGCTACTTAGAGGGACACATCAACCGGCAGTGCTAACATGAACTTTAGTCCAGCTCAGTTGCTATGAGGCTATTTGCATAATGATTACAGGAGCTTGCTGTTCTTTCGTTCACGTGTGCATGTGTTTCTCACGTTCTTGTGATTCATCAGATTAAGATGAAATGGGACCGATGGAACTGGAGTATCTGTAAATTAGCTGTTTTATTTAACCCATTAATATTTTAAAACATATAAGTCTTAACATTATGGGAAGACTATAAAAGAGCAGGTTCCGTGACTTGACCATTAAACTTGATCTTATGAGACAACCCCTTCCAAAATCCCCAGACAATTAGTAGAAATTATTACATTTCACTATTTAATCTGCCAACTTCATTTATTACATATTAATTTTGCCTGGGCGGCACGGCGGCTTAGTTGGTAGCATATTTGCCTTCCAGCGCTGGGGATTCCCGGTTTAAATCTCGATTGGGGTGGAGTTTTCATGTTCTCCTCATGTCTGAGTGGGTTCCTCTAGGTTCTCCGGTTTCGTCTCCCAGTCTAAAAACATAGGTTCCAGGTAAATTGAATGCTCTAAATTACCCCGCACAGTATGTGTTTGTGTGAGTGAGTGTGTGCCCAGTAATGGATTGGTGTATGTCCTGGGTGTGTCTGTCCAGCACCCGAAATGTTCTCCCCTGTATGGGCATGTTGAACACATTAATTACACATTTACTACATTTATTAAACACATGTTCACCTGTTTCATGCAGTTATGCAAACAATTGTATGGTGGCAGCGCTGTGTATATAACTGCAATAAGGATGAGAGGGCGTGCATTATTATGATTTATCTCTCCTGCGTTATTGCCTGTATAAAAGTTACAAGCACACTATAATAAAAAAAAACTTTGATTCACAAATGCGTTTATTACAAGCACAATCATTAATTAAGTGGTCTTCTGCTGCGTAATCTAGTCTGGTTTTTAAAATAAATGCTAGTTTCTGGTTTTTCCAACAATCAAATGTTTCTATCTATATAATGGCCCAATTTCGGAACGCAGTTTATAAAAAACATCACGTGTTGTTACGAATGTGAAGCGGACAGAGGTGTGCATTATAATCAGTCATCTCACAGCTGCACAAATGGCTTAGCCAATCAGATTTAAGAACCAGAAAAAAACTGTTTTATAATATAGCAATAAGGCACAAGTTGTGTTATTGTAAAAAAAAGAACATGAAAATAAGGTGTTGTTAGGCACGACGCAAAGCAGAGTGTCGTTACACCTCGTTTGTGATTTATTCACAATACTGCAAAAACTTGAGTGACTACTTTTAAAAAACACATATAAATACACGATAATACAAAAGGCAAAGTGTTTAAATCGAACAAATTGATCTTTTGTGCTGTAATTTAGTTTGCCTTATTTTAAATAAACATCAATCGCATTAAAAGCAACAGGACGCTGTGTTTCCATATGGAATTGGCTCGCTGTTTATATTAATCTGTATTTCCATTAATGGTACATGATTTAAAATAACGTTCTTCCATTTTCACTTATTTATATGAATGTGAAGTGCCTAAAGGTGTACATTATTATCAATATTGCCAAGGCTCGACAAACAACCAATTACAATTAAGGACCAAAACTTCCTGTTTTAGAATGTCATGTACATACTGTATAAGCCAGCAGCAGCTTTAGTCAGTAGTCCCATTCATCAGTAATCTTGGTGGTGTGGTAGCAGACAGGCTGGTTTGAGGATTTCATTGAACTATTGATGCTGTAGGATTTTGCACACAGCTGTCTCTATACACAGAATGGTGCAGTAAATACAAAAACAATGACTGAGCGGCAGTTGTGAGGACAGAAACGAGATATAGGCCAGACTCGTTTGAGCTGACCACACACACACACACACACACACACTGCTGGTTAAACAAGAAACTCCTATAGTCACAATATTCTACCCTTTTTTTAACCTAAGACAGAGATTAGGGATT
This sequence comes from Xyliphius kryptos, assembly GCA_025769995.1. Taxonomy (NCBI): domain Eukaryota; kingdom Metazoa; phylum Chordata; class Actinopteri; order Siluriformes; family Aspredinidae; genus Xyliphius; species Xyliphius kryptos. The sequence goes on along the minus strand of JAOUQT010335047.1, from coordinate 5,072 downwards.
TCCATAGTACACCTATACCTGTAGTCTGGAGCATAGTTTTGCAGTTATTGTTTATATAGTTATTTGCAGGGGAGCTTATGTGTGACCCATTTTTGTACTACCACATTTTTTTTATGTTGGTTAGGTACTACCTTTAGAAACAGAAACAATACAGTAGAAAAGAATAAATACAAAGAAGCTGTAAACAAGCCAGTATTTTCTTTTAAAACAAATCGGGTAAGTAGTTGTTGTACTTATTTGGAAAAAGATCTTATGAAAACATGATGCTTACAATAGCTGTATTTCTTAGAATTTATTGCCGTTTGAAACATGAAACTCAATAACAGTGATAAATAATACTGAAAATGGAGCAAGCATATTTGAAGACACTGTCACTATGTACACTATCAATAAATGTGAACATGAGCCTTAAGCGTTTGCCAGAATCATTTTTGTTAGTTTTTTTTTTTGTCAAGTATTGAACAGACTCAGTGGAAATAAACGTGAGCCAGAAGTCTGGGGAAAAAAAAACAGCGTCTGAAAATTTAAACTGCCAATAATGAAAATGATAGGCGCTCCTAAAATGACAAAGCAGACGCACAGGACACAAGCCGTTCAAGAGGGCTGATGTTGGTGAAAGTTGTGGACTGACCATTGGGGGTGTTATTAATTGAAAAACAAATAAAAAAACAAAACAAAACAAAAAAAAAAACGCAACAGCATTTCCACGTTGCTATAGCTGTCAAAAAATGGCTCTATCAAAAAATTTCAAGAGAAAATTTGAGAGAGAAAACAGGATCTTTCTTGAAGAGTGGACAGAAAAATACTCCGTCATCTTCCCAGTTTTATTAACGCAAAGCCCACATGCCTGATCTGTAACGAGGGTGTCTTTGCGATATCAGACAGCACCACGAAACAAAGCATGCTCATTTGGATGCAAGGATGTCTGGTCTGTTTGAAACAAGTCGTGTTTTAATTTTCACCATAATATGATGCTGCGTCCTTTGTTTGAAAGACATGTGTTTTAAGAACTAGTTTGGATTTCAGCACCAGGGGTGTCCACTGACTTCATTTGTTCTTGCATCGCTAATTCACACATTGCTTATTCACTCTCGTGTCCAGATGAAACAAATAAGCATTATTAGACTGAATAAATGTTTCTGTTTTGGAATATTAAGTTTCTAAATAAACAGCATTTTTGAGACTGAGACCTAGTCCACACGTAGCTGGGTATTTATTAAAAGGAATGTCTCCCCCCACCTCATTTTCAAAAATATTATCATACACACGGGATCGTTTTAAAAAAGGTTTTTATCCACATTAACCCACACAAACATGCCACTGAGTGTTGTGGATATGTAAATTACTTTCCCAAAGTGAATAAAGCCTTTAATGAAACTCTGGAATTTTATTTAGCTGTTAATTTAAAGTGAAGATCGTGATTCCAGTTGTTTTAAAAGTGTTAATCTTTTCGGGCCAGCCTTAACATTGCATCTACACATAAAATATAGAATTATAACTTCACCCTTTCAGTTCACTTATTCCGAATGACGAACAAGGAGCTTACTTCAGGCGGTAAAACAGACACTGAAATAATGAGCCAAATGAATTGAATTCATCTGCGAATAAGTAGCCAACTTCAGCCAGAGCGCATAATGTCCATGTAACATGAAGCTAAAATCTTTTAGCCAATTAGAGTCCCTCAAAACAAACACATGCATTGTAACAACTTGGTTTGTAAGAAGAAAAAAAATCTTTTGAATTAACACAACAATTAGCACATCTCCAGTAGCATTCATTTTGTTCACAAGCTAAATCAATAACAGTTGCATGTCATTGTCATCGTCGCATTATTTGTCACAGACGGCGACGTTCAGGACACAAACTGAGTTTTCATAAATAATGTTTTTAGATGATGTAAAACTAAGTTTTCATGTGGATACTATGTCCAAACACAAAAAAATGTATTTGTTTTTCCAGATTACCGGGTACATGTGGACTAGGTTTGACAGACAATTTTTTTTCTCCCCCCCATTATGGTTCATTATAGTTCGAGCAACCTCATGGGCCAGATGTGTCAAGCTCAGATGTGGCTCGCGGGCTGCCAATTGCCTACCTGTGATAAAGTGTGTGAAGGTTGACACATAAAGCGGCTTTATGTTTGGCTTGTGAAGTTTTGCTTGTTTCTCTAGATGAGCATACATCAAGTTGTCTATTGAAAGCACATTAGGTAGTGAAATGCATGCAAGTTTTAATTCAGCGTTTGATGTGAAGTATTTTCAGTTTGCTTCTTGAACATTTGGGTGAAAAGCAAAGTTAAATAAATGTTTCTTTTTTCCTAAAGCATTTAATGCTTTGATCAGGGCTGAGCTCACCATCTTTATTCGGCTGTGTGGAAAGCCCCGTCGCTTTGGCAGGAGCTGAGCGTATGAAAACGCTGGGAGGCCAGGCTTCTCACGCGTGCAAACAAGTCACATAAGGTCAAAAAGCAAGACACGCACATTCGACTTTGCACTCTCGCACACACACTATTTCTCTCTGACAATAATCCAAACAGTCTCCCTCACAGCCAATCAGCATGTTCCACTCCTACTAACAGCTGGCTACGGATTACAATCTGGATCCATAAAACCACAGGCCTCCTACGAATCAAATCTGAACCAGCTTCATCTTTCAGACTCTACTCTTTGTGTGTTTCTGTATCTTCGGAAACACTTGAACATAGATAAATAATGGTTATTTCTAGCTTTAGTTACATGATCAGAATATCCATATCCTGCTTTCATCAGACATCAGTGTTATGGCAGCTGGACCAGGAATGTGCACCAGGAACATTAGTGTCAGAGCCTAGAGAATCTCGCGGCTGTAGGTCTGTTTAGCCAAATGTATGTGGAAGCCTAACTAAATTTTCAAGTTAATTTAATGATATAGCACTTTAAACAATAATAAATTGCAGTGTTCTAAGCCTAATCCCTTAAAGAACAAGCTGAAGTGACAGTGGCAGGAAAAAAACTTGTGTGGGACTCAAACTCCTTAAGCAATAAGTGGTGTTAACAGTGAAGAACACCAGTTCCAGTTGAGAATGTAAACTAATTCAGTTCAGTTTAAATTCCTCTGAAAGAGCTCAATGCTCTTTGAACACTGTTTGCATAATTTTTAGGAAAGTGGATGTTTTGACCATTTTATCATATGTTTATATGCATTTATATCGTACATTATATTATATTACATTTATATGCATACTTTCAAGTCGTATAAAGTTGTATAAACTCGAATAAACATATTAGCTGCACTGCAAAGCCACTAGTATTATATAGGCTTGTATAAGCTTATTGGATAACGTGATCTGTGCATATGAAATATCTTTAATTAAAAGCCGGTGGTGTGGGTGATCTATAGTGATTGATGTGTAGGTAGAGTTGGAGGGAATGACTTGGGATGCTTGGCGTTTAGCAGATGTTCCCAATACGTCAATTGTGATCGACCGGTCATCGCACAGTGCTTGTTGGTTGATCACCTAGAACACTACAATGTTCTGTAGAGACCTCAACCTGTCAATGACGCTTTACTTCCCCCTGCTGGTTATTTGATTGTTCGGACTGTGCTGTTCGGACTCCTCCCACCTGGCTGACAGCATTCAGTAAAAATTATCAGTTATAGTTTTTTTTTTGTGAATTGCCCTGTATTGCTAATAATATCACCATGTTGTGTATAAAAAGGGTTAAATGTTAAAGGTTTTAAAAAAAGAACGGACCTGTCCACAAATGTATGGGCACCTCTGGCATATAGTGATTTGCCACAGGTAGAGTGCAGGAGATAAAGTGGGGCTCTTGCCATAAAGCGTTTGGCGCACCAGTAGAGTTGAGAGAATGACACGGGGCTTTAATTAAGATGGAATTAAAGAAAGTTATCTTAACAAATCAGTATGTGACTTCAGTGAAACGTGCCTCTAAAAATGCCGGCCACCCGGGTGTAGAACGGGCTATACAGACAGTATAATTATGTCTGTGCATTTGCACCCAGTCACTCACTGGGATGTATGTCTGCCTTGTATATTATCCTGTTATGTTTATCCTAGTTTTTTTGTTTATTTTATTTTGTGTTTTTATATGTCTATCTATTTTTTTATTTAAGATATATGGATATGGATGTATTTTTAATGGATAAAACCATTTGCACTTTTATGAAAATGTATTCGATCGAAGTATTTGGTTCTGTGATGTAGTAAAGGTAAAGTTAAGACTCTTTGTAGTTGATTTGAGTTTCTGTTTACTTATCAGTCCAAGTCTTTTTGGACTTCATGTGTACACAAACCCAAACTGTTAAAAGTAATGTATCAATGTTACTAATCACTAAGTGTCCAAGACTTGAAAAACAACACTTGACTGTCCATGGGCTTTTAAGATATTTAATCGTGGGCATAATAGCTTAGTGGTAAGAGTGTTGGGCTACCAATCTGAAGGTTGTGGGTTTAAATCCAAAGTTACCAATGTGAGTTTTTGAACAAGATACTTAAACCTTATTGCTCCAGGGAAACTGTACTCTGGCCAGCCCTGTGTTCTGATCCCAACCATCAGTTTGGAATACTTGTAAGCTGCACATTAGTCATTTAGCAGATGCTTTTATCCAAAGTGTTTTACGAATGAGAGAACAACACAGTTTACAACATACGTTTACATTTAGTCATTTAGCAGACACTTTTATCCAAAGTGACAAATGAGAGAACAACACAAGTCAGTAGTAAAAAAAAAAAACAACTAAACTGCAGTACCATTAACCCTGCGCATTACTTGATCTGGCTTTTTTTTTTATAGCAAGTGTCTGTGGAAGAGGTGTGTTTTGTAACGTATCTTATCCAGTGCAATTTACAATCAAAACTACTCTGTGTTAAGTATCGCTCTCAACAGCTCATTGGGAGAAAAACTGGCGACTGAACCCAACATTTTTTGGTCAACACAGTCTCCCTGTATGTAACTGTGACGCGGTGGCATTGGGAGGAGTGGCCGAGCTACAGCGCTGATCAGGGATGATTTGTGCACCTGAAGCTGCTTTGCTTAATGACTGTGTGCCACCATTTTGTTTATTTATTCTGA
>JAOUQT010335036.1:0-13187 GCA_025769995.1 Xyliphius kryptos | reverse complement strand
TGGGGGGGGGGGGGCTGTTACAGTCATTCTCTCGGTAGCCGTGCTGAGTCCTCCACCACTGGATGGGTCGATGGGATCAGGTGGAGCAGCATCAGTTGTGCTCCCCAGCGCCACATGAGCAAGTGGGACTTTTAATTTGTATTTTAATCCATTACCATAGGATTACAAAGACACAACAGCAGAAAAGTACCCTACCTGGGTGATGGCACCACTGCTGGCTGCTGCCATTTCAGCAAGAGATATGCCCATGCTCTTCAGGAACTCCACCGGTTCGATTCCAGTGTCGTGAAGAGGCAGCTCAAGACCCCTGGATATGAAACAAGACCAGAGAATTATTATAAGCTGGAAAAATGCACCATATTCCTTAAAAATTCACTTCTGTATTATTACCCTGAAAGAGGGTCAGTCAGGTGCCCGTTATGTGATTTTAAACTTAAATGAAACTAAAATAAAGACCTGTATTAACGCATAGACATATGACAAGCCTACCTGACAGGAGATGCATGTGGGGGTCGGCCCACCCCAGTGAGGTATTTGTAGCGCTCTCGAATGGTTTTGGCAAAGGAGGGGTTATTGGGGAACAGTGTCTGTGCACTGGGACAGGAATATGTAAACAGATCGTCTTCATGAGCCGAGTGAGGGTCCTAAAAAGACAAATTTGATCATGAATACACAAAAACGCACTATTGTCTAAACATCTACTCTATTGTATATTATGAATTCACCAAATTTTAGGAGGTTCTTACCGTGGTGTTACCAGTACAGACTGTGTGTGAAGTGGACAGTGAGACGGGAAGCAAGTGAGCCTCTGTGGTGAAAATGTAGTCATCGATATCAAAAGGCAAATGGCTCTTCTCAGAAAAGAGAAGGTAAAGGTACTTAAACATCTCCGCCAAAAAGAACGAATCCATCCTGAATTACAAAGATTAAACAAAATTACAGCAATGTGCACATTTAAAAAATATATATTATAAATAAGAATTACTTTCCTGCTTAGGTTTAATTAAATTCATTTACTTTAAAAAGCCATATTACAGTTAGTCCGGCTGTCCCAGCTCAGACCTCACCTGTCCTCATGTGTCCCGGTCCTCACATCCTGCATGGCAGCAAAGCCACAGGGAACTCGTGCATGAGCGTTCAGCTTTTCCACTATTGACTGACCGACTTTGAGGTAATGAGGGTCACCTGTAGCCTGATGGTGAGGGGTACATTATTTATTTACCGAATAAATACATTTGATTTAAAGTTTAAAACAATAAACGGTTAATCACCAAGTACCTTGTAGAGAAAGTACGTGCTCTCGGCAAACTCTGGTCTCAGGGGGTGTTGACCCCAGTGAACTCTGAACTCTGTCGTAAAAGCCTATAAAGGCAAATAAACATGTAAGGAGTCATTAAAGAAATTAAATAAATGAGATAATTCTCTCACCTCAGGCAGAAACTTGTGTTGCTTGGTGACTTGATACAGCATCTCATGAGTTTCAATAGCTGGCTTCAGGTCTCCTCTGAGCACCTGGTGGAATAAAAATGAATTACACTCAATTAAAGTGTAATATTTAATATAGCTTATCTTCTCCATGGATCACCACCTCATCTTGGTGGAGGAGAATTTGTACTTGATTGATCCTAGGAGCTGTGTTGTCTGGGGCAAAAAACCCTGGTAGGGTCTCTCAAGGCAAATTGGTCCTAGGTAGGAGAGGGGGTGGGTCCTATCACATATATATATATATATATATATATATATACAAATATAATAGGACCCACCCCCTCTCCTACCCCTTCAAACTAATGGCAGAACATCTATAACAGTCACAGGTCTATACATATATCAGAACACACATTTACAAGTAAACACACCCAACAGGCATATCTCTAAATTATACACAGATGTCTACATCTTTGCTCTTGAAGCTAACATCTTAAGAATTTTGAAATAAGTTAGAAAAAGACTGGAATATGTTGACGTGTAAAAAATAACCCGCTTTGTAAATCACTGGTTACCTGGCAGTATCGTCCCACCATCGCCCACTAGATGGCGACATAATTCTGCAGGCGCAATAAAATAAACCACTCAAGCAATTTAATACACATCTCATTTCAACTGGGATATAAGGCATGCAAAACCTGCAATCCAGGAAAGAAGGCCAGTAGGGAGTCCATCCAGCCGCGTACGTTCACTGTGGGGTTGTGCATGTGCACGCTGAGCAGCAGAGGTGGCTGACTGATGTACTTCATGATGGCACTGTAGTGCTGATGTAAGAGAATAACGGTGTTATACCCGCCAGGCCTTAAAAACAGCATGAGAACATATACAGACATCAATCCTACTGTGTTAAATCTCTCGAGGTACACGTTGTCCCCCAGCAAGATGTAGGCCTTCATCAGGTACTCGTAGTACGAGTCAATCCCTGCACCAACACCACTGTCTACAGAGACAGAGAACACAAATGTAAAGACAACACATGAAGGCTTTGTGGGGAATATATATAAATACTACCATGTACCTTATAGTTAAGTATCATTGAACATTTAACCACATAGCAGTTAATTGAAAATAATGCAAGTTATAAAGGAATAAATACTTTGTGTATCATAAGATTGACTAACAATATAAACAAAATAAAGGGGTTGTTATAAAAAAATATACTTATTGTATGAAGTATAGCTGAAGTTCTAAGCTTTAACCTAAAATCTATACAGTCTGAAAGCAGCTAAAGAAACAACAAGTAAGTCAGAGGTCAACAAATGGTTCCATCCAAAGAAAACGGCAGAACCACAATCTAGAAATGTGAATCAGTAAATGAAAATTGCACACGTCGTGAACATCATTATAACCAATAATTAAGAAAGTATATGTGCAGCCTCACCCCGGCGTACCCAGTCTCCGTTATGGATGTTGATGACTGTACCCACAAGGTCGCTGCCCCTCTGCCTCTTCTCCCACAGCACATCCATAGCTTTGCGAGCATAATCCTGATAAAAGACATGCCTTTACTGGTCCCACCACTGGGAAATTCACTTTCTCAGCAGAAAAGTGACAGTAAATAGAAAATAATAAAAAAATCAACCCTGCTTGTCACCAGAATTTACTCAAATCTGTGTGGATTATTTAATTTTTTTGAATAGTTTTCTTTGACTGCCTATTGTAATTTATTCTTGGGTAAAATAAAGCGTTGATAAAAGTCAAGTCTCTCCTTTTCAGAGGCTTTTGTTTCTTTAAGAAAGAAATAATGCCATCTAGTGGCCAAATTGTGGAATTTTATTTAATGGCAAAACAATAAAGGAATAAGGAACTAGTGGGTGTACATTATTGTGAATAAACCACTGGAAAAAGGTGTTATGAGGTGCAACATGCAAGCGGAGTACCATTACCCCTCTTTCCCATGGTTTATTCACAAGAATGCACAAACTCGTGTGCCTTATTGCTTTTATAAAACGGTTACCAACAAACTATAATTTAAAAAAAAGTTTTGTTTCATAAAATGCGTTGACTGAAAGCAAAATCTCTAATAAACTTGCTTCTAAAATAAACCCTGATACAAGTTAACTGTTTCTGGTTTTATCAAATACTGCCATCTAGTGGCCAAATTACAAAACTCGGTTTATGAAAAACATTATTAAGAATGTGAAACGGTCAGAGGTGTGGGTTATTGTAAATGATGTCACAGCCAGACAAGTGGCTCAGCCAATCAGATTTAAGAACCGGAACTACCCGTTTTGTAATATACCGTAAGGAAGACTAAGTTTGCATTTTGTTAAAACATCTTAATGAAAAGGTTTCGGAACTTTAATGCACCTCAAACACAGATTCCCCCGAGAGTCGGCTGAGTGCAGCAAACTCCAGGATCATGGTTCCAGCGCAGGCCGTGCAGGTGTCCGTCTCTGTGCCAGTACGGGAGAGTGGGTTCTGAACGCCATAGCGCAGGTTCACCTTTACAGAAGATTAAACCCTACATTCATTAATTTAGGGGTAGATGGTAACAAAGTAAATATACTTCAGCGCATGGTCTTTTAAAAAGGATTATCCCCAAAATGTAAATTTTTTTTCTTATTATAATAAATCGGAGATCAGATAAAAGTCTATCTTCAACTGATCATTCTAATTACCCGTGGATATGGAAGGCCACTGGTGGTGTTGAAGGCAGGCAGTAAGCGGTAACCAAGGTCTTTGGCCATGTGAAGAAGTTCGTCTTTGTACCACTGCATCCTTTCACCCCGCTGCTTTAACAAATCAGCCATCACATGTGCCCCCAAAAGACCCCTAAACACAAAGCAACGTGTGGCTCAGATTTGGGCTTTTGCATTTGACTTTCCCGACGTTCATCCTGCAAATGTAGTTTTGGAAAAAAACTACTGGCCCGTACCCCAGGACACGGATGTTGGTCTCAAAAACCGACACCACCACATCGTTGTCCAGTCGAACATCAGTTACAGTCTTTTTCACCGCCTCCTCAAAGTCTTCCAATCGATTCAGCAGCTGCTCAACGGCCAGAAATCAGAAACATCAGCGTGTTATGTAAATTATAAACCCAGTGGGTTATGAGCCTGACTGGAGTATATACACTCACCACTAGTGTATCTAACGTGTCAATTAATGTCAGGGAGAATCTGAAAGTAAAAAGTGCAACAGGTTAAACTCTTAGATTAAATCAGATTAGATAAAATCCTGGTGAGCTGTAAAGTGCGGCCCAGAGCTTTGCATTTAAACACTGCAGGATTTCTGGCGTGGCTTAGGTTTCACTTAACGGTCTTAAGGTGACTCACTTTCCAAGAGAATCATCAATGTCACCGCGATTAGGCTCCAACCCTCGAACCCGTCCCCTGCAGCTGAGTGGCATCAGCTCATCCGCTGGGTATGCATGTTTCTAAAGTGAGAGAGAGAAAATCAATAACTGGAAAAAAAACCCAGTAACTATAGAAACGGTGATGAGACGTGTGTCATTTAAATAACATATCACTATCACTTACCATGTAACTCCCATAAGCGTGATCAAACATCTCCAGGATCTGTTCTCTGAGAGAAACATCAAGGTTTTATTGAGAAAAAATACTGGCATTAAGAAGAGGAGTATTTGTGAGGTCAGGCAAAAAAAGAACCAAACTATATTCTAATTCATCCAAGAGGTGTTTGATGGGAGCTCTTTGTGGGCTACTGAAGTTCAACCAACCAAGTTCTTTATGGACATGCTGGAACAGTGAAGGGCCTTCCCCAAACTGTTTCCGCAAAATTAAAGGCTTACACTTGTTCATAGTGCATGGTTTTACTCTCCTGTGACTTAAGCACCTAAATGTGATGATCAGGAATGTGGGTAATCTACAGCGAATTTTCTTTACGTGTTTACCCCGTCGCCCCAGAGATTAACTCATATTATTTGGTGTTTTACGCCAGATGACCTTTAACTCTACACCGGGCTTGGTACACACGAACTATGGGAACGATTTAAAGCAGCCGATTCACCTTAAATCCATGTGTTTTGAGGAAATCTGAGAATCCGGTGGAAACCCATGCCAACAGAGGGAGAACATGAAAACTCACCCAAGTGCCGAGAGGCGAACACGCTAACCACTAAGCCACTGTTCCGCCCCGTTCTACAGCAAATAAACAGACTAAATCTACTTTTATAGAACCATTTTAAAATGTCGACTTTAAAATATAAATCAACGATAACGAGACAGAGAACATGACAATGATTTGGTTTATAGTCAGTTACACTGGATTACAGCCGCAGTCCTGCACGGAATATTTACTATTCACTTTAATATTTAATTCACTAAAATATTTAATATCCTCTTTACACACAGAGGAACTCATCCGTGCAGTGAAACACACACTGAGTGGGCTGAGCAAATGTGCCCGGAGCGGTGGGCAGCCCTGTACATGGCACCCAGGAAACAATTGGGTTTAGGTGCTTTGATCAAGGGCACTTCAGCCGTAGTACTTAGTGGGATAGGGATTCATACCTGGGACCTTCAGGTCACAAAAGTGGTTCCTTTACTTTAATTCACAGATTGAAGTGAAGAACATCATTAAAAAAGACACATTTATTCTGATTATGATAAAGTGCTGCTGAACTAATACTGAACTCTATTGGATGCTAAAGTGCTGAGTACCCAAAAAACATAATAATTTCTACCCTTAAATGGACTCAGATTTGTACAGTCTGTTCTTGGATCCAGTGTCTGCAGGGCTGAATGTCACTGGCTAGAAAGGCGTCCAGCTCCAGCCCCATATGCAAACATTCATGACAATGTAGGAATTAAAAAGGAAACTGAAGCCACGTCTAGTTAAATAAACTTTGTTGCTTGAAGACTAAATAAATTCACCCTCATTCAGCCTTCTGGACTTTAAGAACATAAACGGGTCACGTTAGCACAAACCAACTAAACCTACGTTTTACATGAGAGTATAGTGTTGAAATGTAGTCCATACTCTTTCAGGTCCTTTGTTGTTTATTTGCTGGTGGGCAGGAGGAGAATGCAAATGTCCCTCACTGAGCAGCTGCAAACTCACGTGCACATTTGTATTTGCAAATACAAGCTGGCGGTTTTATTAAGTAACATTTTATTTAGTATTTAGACTTAAATATTTGTTTCTTCCATTTTTAAACATATAATAAATCATGGAAATTTATCTCCACTAAAAGCAGACACCCTAGGCGACCCGTCACGCCAAACAGGATCTTTTTAATACTGGTCGTTCTTTCTTCATTTACATACTGACCTTTCAGCTACAAGAAAAACAGCACCTGGCCGAACCTGTGGGGTATATAGTGGGTTAGGAGCCAGTGCTTATGGGGTGAGATGTAGGGGAAAAGCCTGGACAGGTCATCGGTCCTTTGCAGAGCAGAAACCATGAGAAACATCAATGCATTAATTCACCCACAGCAGGCACCCACCTAACAATCACGCCTGCAAGCCCAAACGGGCGGGGCTTATGTTTTTTTTTTTTAATGTCTTATAAATAAATAAATACAAAAATTCCATGTAATTCCGCCTTTTACCACATGATGGCAGCACCATTCTATGACTGTTTGCCTTTGTGCCTTTGAGAATTAAGGACAGATATCACAAGATCTAAAATGTGGCTTGGTGGTTAGCACATTCGCCTCTCAGATGGGGATTCCCGGTTCGAAATTCCAATCTGGGTGGAGTTTCCATGCCCCCCCACCCCGTGTCCGAGTGGGTCTCGTATGGGTTCTCCAGTTTTCTCCCACAATCCCAAGGTAAACAGAATGCTCTAAATTGCCCAATATAGTGTGTGTTTGTGTGTGAGTAAGTGTGCCCAGCGATAGGTTGGCACCCTGTACTGGGAGTATCTGCACAGCACCTGAGATGTTTTCCCCTGGATGGGCATGGGGAGCCCCCCGCGACCCTCATGGAAATTTAAGCGAAGATAATGAATGAATGAATGCAGAGGCACTTTTTCCTCATTTCCCAATCCTCATTTATCAGCGATAAAATCATAAAAATGTACCTGGAATAAATGTACCAACTTCCCTTTATTGAATTTGACCCTCAATGTAAAATGTTTGGACGCCCCTGACCTATAGGCAGGTTTTTGGACTGCTGAGGGAAACTGGACCTCCCAGTAAAAAAATATATATAATGTTAATTTTACTCAGGAATCAAACCCTGAACCTTTCCTTTATAAGGCATTGCACCACCACGATGCAATCCAAGGGGGTCACGCTAAATGACCTTGTCCAAGATGCCCATGGTGGCAGATCGCTAACTCAACCGTTCAACCAAACAACACTGCGTCAGTAATCATCAAACTCTGCACCAACTTTATTATGTCAAGCAACAGCAGCTGTGGTTTCGGTAAAGCTTGTGACAGAGTTGAAGGGGGACGTGGTGGGTTGAGGGAATATTCTCATTACTGCTTAAAGCACAGCAATCATTTAGTCATGTCTGGATATCGGCGTCACCTTGGTTCACATAGATAACCGTTATTTTAACAGCAGAAATGATTTACCGGGGAATCAGAGAGACTTCAGAACCTTAACACTGACACGTGTGTCAGAAGATTACAAAAGTCAGGAAGTGTTCCAAACGAAGGTCACAACCCGACCTGCACGTTACAATCCAATATAAATAACATCTATTCAGTTAGAACACAACCTCAATAGTTCCTTTCCCCTTTCAAATGTATAGATATGTTCTACAATTGACATTTAGGACATCTAAAGGTCAGTTTAATCTCAGTTCATGTACATCAGGCGAGCCCAACACGTCGATCGCACAGCGCTTGTTGGTAGATCGCCTGGAACATTCTATATCAGGGTTGCCCACAATTTTCTGGCCAGAGATCTACTTTTTTTTAGCGGACAGATCATTGTGATCTAGCAGAATTCTTTCTATTTTTTTAAGCTTTAATGTTTAACCCTTTTTACACACATCCAATTGATATAGAAAATACGGGGCAATCCACTGAAAAAACACTACTCTGGTGATTTACACTGAATGGTGTCAGCCAGGTGGGAGAAGTCTGAACAGTAGCTGTTTATGTGTGTGTGTGTGTGTGTGTTTCACTGCAATGTGGATGACACGATACCTCTGTGTGTGTAAGTACAGCAAGCAAGCTAAATCACTTTCTTAAAGTTAGAGGAATGTCCATAAACATTTGTCCTCATATTGTAATTGTTGGTTAAAGTTGAGATCACAATCCAAAAAGACATGTTTTTAGCAAAACTGAAGGTGTAGAAGTTAATAAATAGTAATTATTATGTCGTCACGTCTGGTTACTAAAGCAACCCGCAATCATGTGACTGACTGTTATTGTAAACAGGTTCATGGGAAACCAAAGTTTCAAAAGAGGATCTTAATAAACAAGATGAGAGTGAAACACCCACCTGATTTGGGACTTCTCCTCCACAGACATGACCTGAGCATCCTGACCAGCAATGCCCCTCAGAAGGCAACTCAGGAGTAAAACAGCAGTCTGTAACACCATGGTCCTTCCTGCCTTACTAGCCGGCCGACAGGGTTCTGCCCGTACGGGTCTGCCCTTACAGGTCTGCCCTTACAGGGTTTTGCCCTTTAAAGCCTGCCCGTAGGGTTCTGCCCGTAGGGTTCTGTTCTTACAGGTCTGCCCGTAGGGTTCTGCCCTTACAACCCTGCTCGTAGGGTTCTGTCCATACAAGCCTGCCTGAAGGGTTCTGCCCTTACAACCCTGCTCGTAGGGTTCTGCCTTTACAGGTCTGCCCGTAGGGTTCTGCCCTTATCTCTGATCTGCCCACAGTTCTGCCCTTTAAACCTCAGATCTCTCTGAAACTCACCTGCTCTGTAAACCTCCCCCTACTGTTTACCTTTAGCACTACCACTGGACAACATCTGCTCGTTCGTAACTAATTAAACACAGATTCAAACATCAAGTTCAGGTTCAGAGGACCCTGTGTTTAATAACGGCACTTTTAGTTTTCACCTTAACCGATCAGGGACTCAGAGACCCGCATGAAACACATGCTAAGCCAGCTAGCTTAGCTTCTGCAGCCTTCACAGCGAGACTGTGTGCGACACAAAGGCGACAAAACTTCCTCCGTGAAAAGTCCTCCATATATTCCCCCGAGCATTCGCTGTCCGCTTCCAACTCCCCACTTCCAACTCCTCACACCCTCCATCAGCAGCTCGCTAACGAAAACATCCCGGTTGGAAATCAGCTCCGACTCGCTGCCGACTGTACACAAATCTACCGGTCGCGTTCCAAATCACACTGTAGGACACTAGTGTGCATGCTATCGATTCAGGAGGTGACCAGGCAACTTGAAAATCGTTATTAAGTCCGTGGAATTGTATGTAAAACCTAAATTTTATATTAAAAAGCTTTGTTTAACATTTTAGGTTTCAGGTTTAGGTGTCGGCTGTTCCCATCTCAGCCGTTTTCATATCCTCCCCGTGCGCACATGGGTTTTCTCCTTTCTTCCACAGTCCAAAAACACGAATTTAAAGTAAATTGAATGCTTTAAATTGCCCCATATATTCTGTGTGTATGGCTGTGTGAGTGAGTGTGCCCAGCGATGGATTGACGCCCTGTTCTGGGTGTATCTGCCATGCGCTTGAGATGTTCTCCCCTGGATGGACCCTAGTAATGGATTAAGAGGAAGATAATGAATGAATAGAGCGACAGAGTGGCTTAGTGGTTAGCATGTTCACCTCTCAGTGCTGGGGATTCACTATTCAAATCGCAATCTGGATGGAGTTTCCATGTTTTCCCCGTGTCTGTGTGGGTTTCCTCAGGGTTCTCCGGTTTTCTCCCACTGTCCAAAAGCAAGGATTCAAGGTAAATTGAATGCTCTAAATTGCCCCTATAGTCGGTGTGTGTGGCAGTGTGAGTGAGTGTGTGCCCAGCGATGGATTGGCGCCCTGTGGTGGGTGTATCTGCCCAGCGCCCGAGACGTTCTTCCCTTGATAAACATGGGGAACCCCACCGCAATCCTCCACAACCCTGGTATAGGATTAAGGGGAAGATAATGAATGAATTAAAAGTTTATTTGTCATTGGCGCTACGTCAGGACATATGGAAAATGATTCCATGGTGAGATTCAGGATAAACGCTCCATAGTAAAGAATAATACACAAAAATGTTACTATGTTAGTTTTAATTTAATGTACAAATAAGCACGGTAATTAAACCAAGTCTCATTTCAGATAAAAAAAAACAGCTCACTCGCTGTATATTTATCATAAATTGTATCATAAATGTGTTTGTATGCTAGATGAAAAGTTGTATGTTTTTAGGTGACGTTTTAAGTGCAGTGTAATGCACTGCAGTGAGGTTTGAAACGCGACCCCTTTGTTTACGTTGCTCTGTCATGACGTCGTAATTAAGTAAAGTTGCAAGTGACGGGATTAAAACACTTCTCGTGAGTTAAAACGTAAAAAAAACATGTTATATTGTTAATCTGTTTGTAAATACGAACCGTTTGTACAACGCTGTTAACATTTTTACACTTGCCTCTGGCTGTCACGCGAGTTTACCACTAGCGGGGTGCATTCACTTGCGCTCTAATTCTCTGGATGTGTATTAGAAATTCTTCAATTTCGCCTTTAATCGCAAACCAGAGCGAACCTTGGCTCGAATCACCAATAAGTATCTTTATAACAATCTAATTTTAGGAAGGAACAACTAAATACGTTATAGTCTCACGTTCTGATAGTTTATTCTGATAGCTCTATCAGAATAAATAAATCATAAATTTTAAAAGTAATTCCACATTATACCACATGATGACAGCACCATTCTATCTGTCTGCATCTGTGCCTCTGTGAGAATTGAGGATATAATCTATATATGCCAAAAGTATTCGCTTACCTGCCTTGACTCACATATGAGCTTAAGTGACATCCCATTCCTAATTCATAGGGTTTAACATGACGTTGGTCCACCCTTTGCAGCTAGAACAGCTTTAACTCTTCTAGGAAGGCTGTTCACAAGGTTTAGGAGTGGGTTAATGGGAATTTTTGACCATTCTTCCAGAAGCGCGTTTGTGAGGTTACAAAGTAATTTTGGACGAGAACACCTGGATCGTTATAAAGTTAAAAACAACCACACTGAACAGTAAATTGAGTGAGTTTGTGAAGGTGCACCCGTGAGGTCCTCAAATATCAATATAGAGCACTGGCTAGTGTAGCTCGTTGCCGTCTACGTACGAAGATTATAGTGCACCTATGTAGGGAGTGCGAGCACATTTTGACACATTACCGTCCTGCCTTTATCTAAAGTGCGCTTCATGTGGTGGGTAGTGTAGTTAGTAATATAGAAAGGCAGGTTTGATTCACCGCCTTTACTTGAGGCGTTTTAAATGCAGAAGTCAGTTACACCGCGAGCGTAATTATTAAAAGCTTTTAGAAGTGTAACAGACAGTGAGGTGAACCCTCAGGATTCATGTAACGGGACGGTGTTTGACTGAAGCTGCTGCAGCTTTAACACAGTTTGTTGTTCAGCAGCGTTTCAGCTCAAAACTCAAGCTGCAGCCTTCAAACGCAACGACAGGATTTTAAAAGTTTCCCAACATCCAGACACGCCGTTTCAGAGGTGAGATATTCACATGTAAGGTTTTTTTTTTAAGTGGAGGAGGTTGGCGATATGGTTGAAAGAAGCTTATCGCGATATTTCAATCTGCGTTTTTGCAGCCTGTCAAGTATCGCGATATTTAATCAACCGTTTGTTTTCATGTGCTACTTAATATTACGGGTGTACTTTTTTTGTAAGGAGGCGTTTAAAACAGTCACTGAGAAAAACAAAAAATCCTTCTAAATTGAGCTGTAGTAAGGTTTTTATTTTCATTACAGACAGAAGCAGTGAGTAACATCTTCCACCTTTCTGGGAATTATTTCTTTAAGATTTTGTAGTGTGTTTGTGAGAATTGCATTTGCACAAGCATACGTTTTTAGTAATGTGCTACATAAGAGCACTTTATTTGGAAATGGGCAATTAAAAACATTGCCCAGGGAGCAATTGGAGCCTTGCTTAAGGGCACGTCAGCCATAGTAATTAGTAGGACCAGGAATTGAACCGGGAACCTTCAGGTTGCATGGCTGGTCCAAAACATAAAACCCTTCAGATAGTCTCAGGTGAATCCAAAATACTAAAAAAAAAGCACAGGGACACATGGGACACATTGATCCTCTGCGGTTGTAACATCATTCATTCTTCTGGGAGTGATTTATTCTTCGATTTTGTAGTGTGTCTGTGAGAATTGAGACTCACAATCTTTGTTTTAATTAATCCAAATAAATGTTGTGTGGGAATGAGGTCAGGGCTCTGAGTGGCCAGTCAGGTTCTGTCACATCAGACTCGCTGAACCATTCTGGCCTTTGCAATGTTGCTATGAAGACTGAAGCCTCGAATGTTATAAATGTGTATATATAGGTGCTGAGATTTATACATCTGTGACACTTTAAACACCGTAAGATGTTTTCTATAAGTTGTGTGTATCTGCCTGGACTCTCAAAGCACAGACTACCACCGGTTTGTACCTGACAGACATGTCCATACGAACATATTATAATGAGGAACCTTGGACTGGTATTTATTCTTTATTTCTCTTTAAAAATTTTGGCATGGGAATAAAGATTAGGGAATAACCGATTACGATAATGCAATCAGAATCAATGCTCAACTCTAAAGCCTTTATATCTGTGTGGCTTTCAGGTCTTGCGATTGTTGTACATGCCAGAGTCAATTTG
>JAOUQT010335028.1:0-13187 GCA_025769995.1 Xyliphius kryptos | reverse complement strand
GTTTTGAACTGCCCCCCCCCCCCATCCTTTTATTAAGGATTCAGAAAGGCTTTATAGTCATTTTCATCACATGTGGCATGTACAGAAACAAAATTATGGCCCACGGACCCAGAGTACCCTGTTCTCAATATATATATAAATAAATATTTTAAAAAATTAGAATAGTATAAATATAAAATATATAATATACATTATATAAATTTATACATACACACTGAATATAAACATTGTGACAACTTGCATCTAAATTTAGCATCATATAAAATATAACAGAGACAGCAAAAAATGGAGATTTTGTAGCATTAGACGTGTAAACTTTTTGGTTTATGGTTTAAAAGCTAAAGATGTCATAAATAAAATACTAAAAACTCCTATAAAGAAAGGTATAATTCACACATTTTCTGACAAACAATATAAACAACTGACGTAAATACAAAATAAATAACCTTAATGAGTTTTGTGACTTTTTTTTCAGAATACTAGAGTACCGTTCAGTTAGGTCTAGACGGCAATAATAATAAATATTAATAAACTAAAATAAGATACTTTGTAGAAATGTAAAAAATACAATACAATATAGTTCTATTATAATTCAGTTTAATTAATTACTTCATGATATCAAAGCTAAAGATATTTAAGAAGAAGGCACAGGATTTACAAACTGTTCAACTAAATCGTACCTGTTCTCTTCCGTTCAGACGCTGAACACGTTAAAGAAAAAGAAAAGGCAGCTCCTGTTAAAAAAGGTAGAAGTTCAGATTAATTTTGTGGTAATTTGTGCGTCTGTATATTGTATACAAACATATTACATTTGAATATATGTATTATTTCACGGCACACCTTGTCTTGTAGCAGAAAATATAACTATCAGGCTTTAACACCTCAACCAGCTGAACAGACATTAAATAGTCTGTTAGTACTTTAAATGTATATTCTTTATATAAATAAGCAACAAGATTTACTAAAACAGGTTCTTCTGTTAATTGCAGAACATGAAGTAAAAATTTCATCAGCTTTAGAGCAAAAAGGTAAACGTGTAACATTTAAAATTTTGGTTTAAAGTCTTTACCTTATTATTATTACTATTTTGGTTTTCAGAAGCTAAATATGTAAAAGAAAAAAAGGGGTATTTATATTAATAAAACATCTTTAAAAATGAGTATATTCAGCAGGAAGGTAAAAAATAGAATTAATGTTTTGGTAATTTAAGACACTTTTTAATGTTTCTTTAAAAAAATTCGAATTTGGGTTGCTTTTTCTGTATTTTAGCATCTGAGGTGACTGAAGATATTAAACCAGTTGTCTTGAAAAAAGGTGATCGTCATTTCTTTAAAAGTCAAATCTTTAAAAAATGTGTTAAGAAGTAAGATTTAATCCTGTAGTTAATGGTCAGTGTTTAAACTTTACTAATTTACAGAGTCTGAAGTAAAAGATAAGACCAAATCAACACCTGACAAAAAAGGTACAACAGCATCTTTAAATAAGTGGTGGTAATAAATACGACTTAGAAAACTTTCTTATTGTTATTCCTACTTAACATTATTATAGAATCTAAAGTTGCCAAAGAGAAGCCACATTCTGCCCCATCAAAAACAGGTACTCATAAACCAGATTTCTCTTTTTTTTTTAATGATAATCTACTTTTAACAGAACAGGCACGGAAACATACAACTGTAACACAAAGGCAAAATGTATTTACTATTTATTTTCAGACTGTTTTTGAGGTTTTAAATTCAATAAAGATCAAAGAGTTTTCTTCCATTCAAAATATGTTCATCTCCTTAAAAATTTATTTTTATGCATCTTATATATTTTACAATAATCATTGTAATGTATATTTTAGAGGGTAAAGTAACCAAAACGCTTAAAACACCAGCAGTGAAAACAGGTAACAACACCACTCTCCATGTTTAATATTCAACACCCAGATCAAAGTTCAAATGTTTTTTTGTAATCTTCCAGAATCTAAAGTAACAAAAGACAAGACAAAGTCAGAAGTTATAAAAGGTATACTTTTATATAACAAAAATATTAACTATCCATCCATTATCTTCCACTTATTCCTCTATGAGGGTCATGGTGGGGTTCTCTATGCCCATCCAGGGGAGAACATCTCGAGCACTGGGAAGATACACCCAGGACAGTGCACCAAGCCATTGCTGGCACACACTCGCACATCCACACAATACAGGGCAATTTAGTGCATTCAATTTACCTTGAATCCATGTTTTTGGGCTGTGGGAGAAAACCTGAGAACCCGGAGGAATCTCACACGGACATTGGCTCCACCCAGATCGGGATTTGAACCGGGAATCCCCAGCACTGAGAGGAGAACGTGCTAACTACCAAGCCACCGTGCTGCCCCAAAATATTAAGCATAAAATATCAAATGTAACATTTTGCCTGCATCACATATTAATAAACTATTTATTTGTGATAAATATAGATGAGAAACCCAAAGAGAAGGCTGAACCAGAAGTGATTAAAAAAGGTAATAAAAGTCGAACAACAGTTTTTATTAAAAAACAGTTTTTGAATTTTTAGCAAAACGGGTTGCTAACGTTCATCATTATAATGGTTTCATTTCAAGAACAATTTGTTGATTAAACTGTGTTTTCTTGTCCACTTAAGAGGTTAAAGCTCTAAAGGAAGAACCTAAACCAGCTCCAGTGAGGAAAGGTAGGCTACATTTTTAAATTGTTGTTGATAAACACTTATAAAACTTACACACACGTACGTTTAATATTTATAACATTTCAGAACCAAAAGAGCTGAAACCTCGTCCTTCAAAAAAAGGTATTAAACATAATACACGATCTATAAGAAGTCAGTTTTTAATACGGTGCTTTTATATGTTTCATCACAGATAAAGAAAAAACAACAATTAGAATTAAAGTTCTGTTTAAACATTGTTATTGAGTGATATATGACACGAACAAATCTTTAAAAAGGTTTATAACTTGAGTTGTGCTTGGCATTCTCTGCAGACACAGTAGGGGTCACTGAAAAACCAAAATCAACTGAACCTGCTCTGATAAAGAAAGGTATTATAAACCTTGAAACTTGTGTTTTGATTTGATGTCCCATCTTTAATTCTACAATTATCAAATTTTCTACAAATACAGATCATTTAAGACACAAAAATAATAAATATATAAATAGAAACCTGAGTAGTTTAGGTAACTTATAATTTACAGTGCAACCAAAACGTTTAAATAACAAAAAACATTTGAACCTGAACACATTACACATAATCATTAGTATCCTATTGCTGTTTGGTTGCATTGTTTATTAATTTCTTATTACAATTCTTTTTGTTTTAGAGGATGATGCTGCCAAAGACAAAACTAAAGCAGAACCTCTACAGAAAGGTGTGATATTCTAAAAGATTGTATAATGCAGTATATTTTAGAATTTTCCTTTCATATACATATATATATATATTTATTTGTATTTTAAATGTATTAGCATGTTACAACATCGCATATGTCTACGCACCGCTTAAAATACTTCTCCAGAAATTTGGCCAGTAAATATTTTATCTTGTTCGGAAAATGATAAAAATAGTAAATTTGTAGATAAATACGAAAAATGAATGATATTTTCTAGAAATAACAGTCTAATATTCTGCTCCCAATATTTATTCTTCCAAAAGCGAAAACAGAAAAAGCTAAAGTTGAAACCATGCCACAAAAAGGTATAGTGACAAAAACAAAATTGATTAAATGATGATCACAATTGACACTTATGTAATTAGAACCCTATTCCACTTTTTTTTTAGACACTGGACCTTCTGCAAAACATGAGGTTAAAGCTGATTCTGATCCTAAAGAAGGTGTTGTTTCCTTATTATTATTGCTATTATTATTATTATTATTATTATTATTATTATTATTATAACAATGCATTCCAAAATAAAAATATATATGATTTTTCAAAAGCTATAGCTGCACCCAAAGAAATGGCGAAACCTATTGGTAAGTTCAATTGATTTCTTTATGAAGTTATATATTATATATTAACAATAAAGTCTACGATCGTTATATGAATGATGTCCCCTGTTTATTTGTAGAAGTTAAACCTACTCTAAAGGAAAAGCCAACATCAGCTGCAAAAAAAGGTTACTTTATTTGTAACATAAATACATTTTCCAAAACTTAAACCTTGATGAGCAAATTAACTTCCAACATCTTTTCATTGCAGAGGAAGCTCTGAAAGATCAGGCAGCAACGAAACAACCTTCCAAACAAGGTTTTTTTTTTTTTTTGAGTGTTAAACACAATTGGGCCTACTTTTCAGGTCCTTTTTGTTTGCTTACAGTTTTTTTAATAAAGTAATGTTAAAGGAATAAAGCCTCAAATCTAAGCACTATTTCTGCAGTAACTAAACCTGCTTTAATCGTAATATTTTTATTGATTAAACTTACAAACTTTTTTGTTTTTGTAGAATCTAAGCCTTATCCAAAAGAAAAACTTCAAGATGCTGCAAAGAAAGGTCATTTATTTTCAAATGTTTCTGAAAATATAAAATCAACAAAAATCCATTCATTTACACATTTTTCGAACTCGACTTAGTTAACACAAAAGGCATCACCTAAACCTTTAAAAAAGACGGGTGTTGGTTAAACCTTTGCATTATTTTGAAGACATTATTTAAATGAAACACTTCCATTAACAACATTATTTTTTTATTATCCTGTAAAACTGGACCCATGAAATTGATGTAACTAAATATGTTTCAGAAGTTAAAATTGTACCAAAGGAAATGAGCAAACCTTCTTTAAAGAAAGGTATTTTTATACTGGATTTGATTGTGTGGTTTTTAACTAACAAAAAGACATAAGATTAAAAAAAATATATGAATATTTTCAGAAGCTGAACCTGCTCTAAAAAAAACGGAGAAAGCTAAGATCATGCCGAAGAAAGGTTTGCTTGCTTTTTAATTATTTAATTGTTGATAATTAACATTTAGTTTACGTTCCTAAAGATTAAACAAGTATATAAAAATTTTTTCAGAAGTTGAAGATGTTCCAAAAGAAAGGACAAAAACCAAACCTATGGCAAAGAAAGGTACTTTTGATCTAATAAGGTTTAATCACATGATTTAATGATTCAGCAGTCAATGGGCTGTTTTGCTAAAAGGCAGAGTATAATAAATGTACAGGATCTCTATATCTATAAAAGGCAAAGCCCTCACTGACTCATCTAATTCTCCTGTTTCACGAGTATCTACAAGGCTAAAATTTGGCATCATGATTCCCTGTCATGTCCTTGGAAAAACTTCTCACTTTCTGATGTTTGATGGTTCATTTGATATATCGCCATCAAACGCAAGACCTCTTCAGGGTCACATGGGGGTCTTCCTGAGTATCTATAATTTGGCATCGTGATTTCCAATGATGTCCTTGGAACAACGAACGGGTTCTTGCTTTGTAACGTTCGATTGTTTGTATCACATATTCAATTCAGATTTTTAATTACAACAAACCTCACTCTATAATATTACATTCATTTAAAATATATAAACTCCAAACCTATCACTCATTCAAAAACAATTGCCTTTTAACTCTAACGTTTTTATCAAGTTCTTCCCTGTTATAATTAAAACTTTTAGTAACAATGTTACTACCACATCTTAAGTGAACGTATACAGGACCATTTTAATAAAACCACAATTATTTGTAGATTCTGAAGATATACCTAATATTTTTACAGAAGCTGCTTCAATAGAAAAGGTGAAAACTGAACCAATTCCAAAGAAAGGTACTTTTTATTTAAAACATTTTCACCACATTTATTCTGATGACCAATATGGGCTCAGTATTTAAAAAGTATTGTAAACTTGCAAGTACATTTAACTAAAAACAATGGCAATGATCTTAATTTGACATCATTATCCCCCTTTTGTTGTAATATTATTAAAATTTATAAAATGATGACAGAGAACTAAAGTTAAACCATCAATATGTTTCAGAGGCTGAAGCTGTTCCTAAAGAAAAGCCCAAATTCAAACCATCGATCAGGAAAGGTACTACACATTTTCTTAAGCTTTTTTGCTTACCTATATATATATATATATAATATATAATATTATAATATATATATATATAATGTATATTAATGTATTTATAAATTTCCACAGAAACTTTCAAAGAAAAGGATAAACCTGTAGCAATCAAAAAGAAAGGTACATCAACCAATCAAGAATTCACGGCGACTTTATCATTTTCATGTGAACATGGGACAAAGACGAATTTGTGGCTCACAGACCCAGTTTTACCCTTATTTTTAAAATAAAACTTAGATTTAAAAATATAAACATACAATATAGAATAATAGAACATATAGGTATACAGCTATAATACATAAACATTATCAAGCCATACCCAATATATTTATACTTGCACTGTCCTTAAAGTCATTTAATTAAAAATTAATTACAGGATATATGATTTTTTTCAATAAGGTAAGCTAAATAGTTAAATGTTACTGTTTCAGAAGCTAAAATCACAAAGGAAAAGATTAAACCAGTTGTTGTTAAAGGTACAGCTATGGATGTACAATAATGACATTTTTAAATAATGTTAACTTGAAAATAATAATGACACTTTTTAACGTTTTAGAAACTGAACCTCAGAAGGAGAAACCCAAACCTGTTCCAGTGAAAGGTAATTCTTGAAGTGTAAAAAATAATTTAATAATACAAAATGAGTAATCTTTTTGATTTTAAATGCTGTTACATTTTAGTATAATATTTTTTTTCAGGAGCTGAACCTGCTTTAAAAGAAAAAGCAACAATTGAATCAACTGCAAATAAAGGTGCATTTTTTTTCTTTAGAAAAAAAAGAGTCTTAAATAATTTTAAATGTCCTTAAGTATAAATAAGGTTACATTATGTATAAACAATTTTTCAGATGCTAAAGAGCCAAAAGAAATTTTAAAAGCTCCTAAGAAAGGTATTTTTGTCTTTATAAGTGTTTTTGACACATTTCCAAAAGTTTCTGTTTAAAATTAAAAAATCATATTTTACAGAATCAAAACCTGCTTTCAAAGAAAAAGCAAAGACAGAGCTCTCCTCAAAGAAAGGTAACAGGTTTTTGTTGTATCAATACAAAGATGCAGATGTCAAAAACTCAACTATTTATACTTTTAATCTGTACCAAAATTAAAAACAATGCCTTAACATTCTCACATAACAGCTGAACAATGACTGTAAATTTTAGAGTCAGGTGCAAAGGTAATATCCATAATAACAATTAAAAATAATAATATGTAAATCTTGTTCTTTTTTTGTAGCTGAACATGTACCTGAAAGAAAAGCAAAGCCTAAACCTTTTTCAAAGAAAGGTACATTTTTCATGTGTGCTGCTTTTTGTTACACATTATAGAAAACACAGTTTAAAACAAAGTGTTATTTCTCATACTAACAGCAGCTGAAATTCATCTAAAAGAACAGGAAAAGACCAAAACTGGTCCAAAGAAAGGTACTTTTTTTACATTTCTACTTGCTAAAAATCAAAAAATTAAATAAAGCATCATC
The DNA here is from genome assembly GCA_025769995.1 of Xyliphius kryptos. NCBI lineage: Eukaryota > Metazoa > Chordata > Actinopteri > Siluriformes > Aspredinidae > Xyliphius > Xyliphius kryptos. The sequence continues at coordinate 5,648 of JAOUQT010335028.1, read as the reverse complement.
TAAATGTCTAAATGTGTAAATGTGACACTGCACATTTGATATTTCAGATGCTGAAACCACAAAGGAAAAGCTCAAACCTCCTCCTCTGACAGGTACAGTATGTCTATTAAACTACAGTTATGTAATTTTAAAATAATTTACAAACTACAGTTCAGAATAAGAAATGTGAATTACTTCTGGTGGAAGGTCATTTTAAGTTTGCTTAAAATAATACATTTATTGTTGAAGCGTTTTATCTTAATTAAGGTACAAGCATTCACAAACTAAAGACACAGTAATCATGTTACCAAAAATTATATATTTTTTTGTATGGTTTAATTGTTTAATTATTTCAGAAACTAAAGTTGCAAAGACGAAACCAGATTCTGTGAAAGGTACAAACATACATATACATATATATATATGTATATATATATATATTATTTTTTTTAATGCAACCTTCATTTTAACGCAGCAGCTAAAACAACTAAAGAAATAGTTAAACCAGGTCCAGTAAAAGGTAAAACTATTTAAAAGATGAAGATTTTAAAATAATGGAAACTTTAAATATTGTTTTTTATTTTAAAAGTTGTTGACATTAAGAAGACAGAAGGTATAATTAGAACTTATTAGAATTTCAACTTTTTAGAAAATCTAAGCAACAAACTTTGAATTAGATGTATTTTAAATAATGGGCATTTTGACTTGAATTTTTCTTTGTTTTAGTATTTTAGAACCTGACCTAGCAACTAAATAAACTCATGTTTGTTTTTAATTTTAGAAGCTGAAGTTGCTAAGAAGCTAAGAGCTGAACCTGTTTCTGTAAAAGGTAAAAATTAATGGCAGTCTTTTTTTTTCTTCAATACAGTTAATAAACTTAATAAATTAATTTCATTTTTTATATTTTAGAAGTCAAAAAAGAACAAGTTCAGCCTGTTCCTGTTAAAGGTACTGCTATACATTTAAGTTACCGTAATGCCGTTTTTACTGTATAGAATGTCCTTAAAACATTTTAAAAACTGAAGGTGAGGAGAAACCCAAAGTAGTCCCAGTGAAAGTTTATTCTATAAGTGAAATGTAACTGCAAAATAATTAATCTCATATCAACTGTGCTTAATTTAAACATTGAGCTGTTTATTAAAAAAAACTTGTTATTGTTGTAATGCAAACTCTATACAAACTAAATTAAGATGATTTAAATATTTCAGAACCTGAAGTCACTAAGGAGACGGTTAGACCAGTTCCAGTAAAAGGTACAACAGACATTAAAAAAACAAATTGTTAAGTAGCTAAACCATTAAAAACAAAAGTTACAAACATTAAATAGCATGCATTAAGTAATGTTGACATGACTAAGCTGTATTTAAATATTTTTTAAAACGTCACAAAGAAGTGTTAAACCATTTGCAGTAAAAAGTTCGTCTAAAAACATAATGCCATTAAAAAAAAATAAAAAGTTTAAAATAGATATATTGTTTTTCAGAAACAAAACTTGAATCTTTGAAGGAGAAACCTAAAGCAGTCGAAGTAAAAGGTACAAAGACCTACAAATAAAATCTAATTCTATAGAATGTAACTTTTAAACAGTTTAAAAATAATTTACCAGATAAAAAGTCTTATTTAATTTTGTTTTTCAGAAACTAAAGTTACTAAAGAAAGGGGGGTTAAACCTGTTTCACTTAAAGGTACATTTACTAAGTAACAAATCAAAATAATGTACAATACTTTTAAAATAACTATAATTATGTTCAATAAATTAGAAACTAAAGTTCAGAAGGAGAAACCTACAGCTGTTCCAGTGAAAGGTACAAACATCTAAAGATAAGATTTTATTTTATTAGCATAATAAATAAACTAACATACATTTTATGTTATAAGCTGAAGTTGCTAAAAAAATAGTTGCAACTGCTCCTTTAAAAGGTAAAATGAATTGCCAGATGTGTTACGTTATTTTTCAATCATGAACTAAAATATAATGTTTTCTTTTAACATTTTAAGAAACTGAAGCTCTGAAGGAGAAACCCAAAGCAGTTCCAGTGAGAGGTACACAAACATCTAAAGTTTATTTTTTGTGTTATTTTTCAATAATGTAACTTATAAGAGAACTAAGTTTGATTTTAATATTTTAGAAGTAAAAGCCACAGAGGAAAAGGTTGAACCTGCTAAAGAGCAAGGTACATCTATAAATGTACAGTAGATCATGTTTTATATAACTTTATACTAACTATGTTTCATTTTAACATTTTTAATAACTGAAGTTCAGAAGGACAAACCCAAAGCAGTTCCAGTAAAAGGTACAAACAGCTAGAAATAAAAGTTAATTCTATAGAATGTAACTTTTAAACTACAGTTAAAAATAATTTACCAGCTAAAGAGTCTAAGGAACGGGTTAAACATGATCCAGTTAAATGTAGATCCATTTACAGTATAAACTATATTTTTAATAATGTAAACTTTAAATGAATTATGTTTATTTATTTGATTCTTTTAGAACCAGAAGTTACTGAAGCGGTGGTTAAACCAGCTTTAATAAAAGGTACACAGATGATTAATTAAAAGTAATAAAACAAACAGTTTGTAATTATAATACATAGACAGTAATGTATATGATCAACTTATAAAGCTTTATTTTTATGTTTTAGAAACCAAAGTCACAAAGGAAAAGGTTAAGCCCATTCCAGTTAAAGGTACATCTCTAAATTGATTTTCTTTAAAAATAATATTAATTGTTATATAATTGTATTCATTTCATTCATATTTAATTTACACATGACTATTAGACATCAAAGCTCCGAAGGAGAAACCCAAAGCAGTTCCAGTGAAAGGTACAAACATCTAAAGAGTTATTTTTTCAGTATAATAAATGCATAAACTGACAGGAATTACATTTCAGAAGCTGAAGTTGCTAAAAAAGGAGTTAAACCTGCTTCTGTAAAAGGTAACAACAATTACCAGCTGTGTGTCTTTTTGAATAATGTACATTATAAATGAACAATTTTTAATTTTATTATTTTTAGAAGCTAAAGTCTCACCGGAAAAGGTCGAACCTGCTAAAGAGAAAGGTACAGCTATAAATATACAGTATATTATGTTTTAATTACGCTAATGTCAAATTAATTCTGTTTAATTATAATATTTTAAGAAACTGAAGTTCAGAAGGAGAAACCTAAAGCAGTTTCAGTAAAAGGTACAAACATTCAAATATTAAAGTTAATTCTATATAATGAAACTTTTAATTGTAAAGTTATTTAATTTCTATTTACCAGCTAAAGATGCTAAGGAACGAATTAAACATGTTCCAGTTAAAGGTAGAACTATTCACCGTATATACTACACTGCTCAAAAAATATCATTTTTAAAAAATGATTCATCTTTATTTTTGATATTTTAGAAATTAAAGTCACAAAGGAGAGGGTTAAGCCCACTCCAGTTAAAGGTAACTCTTTAAAATGTATTTTCTAAAGCAGTTCCAGTAAAAGGTACAAACATCTAAAGATAAGAGTGTATTTTTAGTATAATGCATAAAATAAAAAACATTTGATTTTTTTAGAAAAAAAAGTTGCTAAAAAGACAGTTGATCCTGCTCCTGTAAAAGGTAAAATGAATGACCAAATGTGTGTTATTCTTCAATATAGTAAATTTTAAATGAAGTAAGTTTAATTTGAATATTTTAGAAGCTAAAGCCACACAGGAAAAGGTTAAAGTCACAGAAGAAATGGTTAAGCCCATTCCAGCTAAAGGTACAGCTTTTAAATTATTTCCTTTTTAAAATAATAAAAATAACACCTGTTAAATAAATATATTCATTTTTAATTGATTATTCAGAATCAAAGCATTATTAAGTTTTATGTTGATATTTTAGAAACTAAAGTCATAAAGAAAATGGATAGGCCCACTGCAGTTAAAGGTACATTTCTAAATTTATTTTCTACTTAAAAAAAAAAAAAAATAATATAATTATGTTATATAATTATGTTCATTTAAATCCAACAAGATATCAAAGCTCAGAAGGCAACATCTAAAGCAGTTCCAGTGAAAGGTACAAACATTTAATATTGTGGATAATATAAACAAAATAACTTCAGAATTACCAGATGTGTTATTTTTCAATAATGTGAATTATGAATGAACTAAGTTTGATTAAATTATTTTTTTAAAGCTAAAGTCTCACAGCAAAAAGTTGAACATGCTAAAGAGAAAGGTACAGCTATAAATATACAGTAAATTATGTTTTGATTATGCTAACTTTAAATTAATTATGTTTAATTTTAACATGTAAAGAAACTAAAGTTCCGGAGAAACCTAAAGCAGTTCCAGTGAAAGGTACCAACATCCAAATATTAACACACACACACACACACACACACACACACACACACACACACACACACGCGCACACACGCGCACACACGCGCACACACGCGCACACACGCGCACACACGCGCACGCGCGCGCGCACACGCACACGCGCACACACACGCAAGCACACATCAGTAAAAGTCATTAGTAAAAGTTGCACTGCATTATATATTTATGGCCTTTATTAAAACAACCATGTACGTGCATGTGCACACACAAGCGCGCATGCACGCACGAACGCACACACACCACTAACAGCTAGTGAAACAGGTTTATATGCACTGGCTGGAAAAGCTAATCAGCTATAAAGTTTGTAGCAGAACCATGAAAATACACCATGGTGTAACTAAAGCAGCAATTAGAGAAAATAAACTAGCGGTTAAAGGAAAGCACACAATAATATTGTAGAAAGAACAAAGAGTCTCAACCAGAAAAAAAAAATTTTAAGCCCACCCCCCAAATTACATGCATCCCCCCCAAAAAAGATAAAAAATAACATGAGGAATGAGGTTCTAATTGCACTTACGAAGCTCATCGAAATGGGTTTCTATCCCATCCGCCCCCGGGACGGAGCAGATCAGGCGTGCTTTGAGGAAAGTGCTCCACTTGTTCACCAAACAGCAGTGACCACCATCGTCGTTCTGGGAAAGCACACACATTTTCAATTTAGACATTCGGCATCAATCTCCGCTGAAGCTAAACACCGAGCGATGTGCTGTGTATACCGCGGTCTACATTCAAACCACAAACATGTATCCTGTTCGAAAAGAGAGTGAAGGGGAAAGGGTGGTGCGCTGACGGGGGGTATAAACACATTCATTTTACTGCCAGGTCCCCCAACTGCCCCGAGTCAGACAAATGCCAGAGAGGCAAACAAACACGAGGACAGCAACCAGAAGAGAGAAGAAAGTCAAAACAAAAACAGAGAACTGAGGATTAAAACTGATATTTTAGACTAAACTCCACATCATCTCCAATAACACATAATGAGACAAAAGTTTGGACCCACCTCCTTATTGCTCCAAGTATTGTTCATGTTAATCACTTCCACTTACTGTAAAGATGGACCTTGTAGTTCTACAATTACAGTCTGTAGTCCATCTGGTTGGTGCATTATTCCTATCCCAGCAGTGTCACTGAAGTGTTTAAATAAAACTACATAGCTGTTACATTTAGTTATTTAGCAGACGCTTTTATCCAAAGCGACTTACAAGTATCCCAATTTAGTTGGGGTCAGAACACAGGGTTGATGCAGCACCCTGGAGCAATGAGGGTTAAGGGTCTTACTCAAGGACCCACATTGGTAACTT
>JAOUQT010335010.1:0-13188 GCA_025769995.1 Xyliphius kryptos | reverse complement strand
AGTGTCATATGAGTTGCTCCATTCTGTGTGTGCCCTGTTCCACGTTGTCTCTGCATTAAAAACCCTCTTTATTTTTTCACTTTTGGACTTTTATAGTTTTTTGCACAACAGGTATGGTTTCGGATCCGTGACACTGATTTTTAGCTTTAAAAGTTACAGGGTTTCTCTGGGTCCGTGGGCCATAATTTAATTTTTATAGCATGCCAAATGTGATGAAAACGACAATAAAGCCTCCTCGAATTCTTATATGTAGTTTCTTTTCAGACTCTTTAAAAAAGCAACTAGTGAATCTCTTTCCTCTCGTTTCGAGGTCCACCTATGGAGAGGAACATTCGATACCGATTTCATCGAGGCATTCAGTTGCACCAAGTCTGGCTTGACAGACGCGACCAATGCTAAGATGCGGCCCCGTCTCCCCTAGCATGTAAATAAAACCCAGGAGGCATTTTCTACCTTAGTTTATTATCAGCTTCATGTGACCATGCATCTGTTCACCGGCTCACCTTCGAATTCTCACTAAGCTTCACTGAACTGTCCTGATGGGGACTCAACCTCTTGTATTAGCCCTCGAAAGGCGTGAAGCCGAAAGAATATCGTTCAGGTCATCCTTTTTGCTTATTAAATGCCCGCGCTATGCTTTCCTCTGCCTATCATGGCACACGTACGTCCACGTGCACTGAGGAACCTCAGTCACGAGCCTGTCTGGCTGCCTGCGGCACCCTAATCGCAGTGTAAGGATTATCATGCTGAGAGGACTGGCAGCATGTCGACTCTGGAACAAAGCTCGAAAAGCTGACACAAGGGATGCCCTCCCCAGACCCGCTATGCTTGACTTCGAGTTGCCAGGATCTTAGGCAGTGCCCATCTCCTCTCCTACTTCGGTGCTACTGGAGATGTGTGAGATCTCAACATTCCATGGCCAGTCCAGCTAATCCCAGTGGACCAGGAAAGGGATGTTTACAACAGAAAACTGCTAAGCTGCTAGTCACATGGGTCACTACTCACAGTACTTCACAGTCCCTAAAAAGGACGGTTCCCTCTGTCTAGTTTTGGACTTGAGAGTTCAACAGACACTTCAACAGTACTTCTTCTGCATGCTGAGGTTCAACACACTCACTCAGTCTTTTCGTCAGACCGACTGGTTGACACTGATCTCAAAGCTGTGTTCTTCCATATCAGCATAGAAAGTTTCTACAATAGTTCTACACTTCAGGCTTTCTCTACGCCCACTAGTGTTCTGCTTATGTGTGGAGGTGCACTGGCCCCCCATGTATATAGACAATTGGCTTGTAATAGCAAACTCCAGACAGAAAGTGCTGAGGGACACGTGCACCCTGCTGGCCTATCTAGCATCACTTGGCTTCAGTCAATCTGGCCAAGAACTGTTTGGTACCATCTTGAAACGTGACGTTTTGTTGGGGTAGCGCTTGGATTCAGCCCTCATGCGTGCCAGTCTATTGGCGAAGTGCAGGGAGTATCTCAAGAACTGCCTCGCTCCCCTGTGGAAGGGGGCATGGGTTCGTTTTCGGATATGTCTGAGGCTGCACATTCTCCCCCTAGGTTTGCTCCAAATGAGAGCATTTATAAGATGGGCGTTATCACTACGCTTACAGGTACAGCACGATCTCCATCGCTCTAGTCAGTTATGTCGGAGTCACATGCTGCACTGTGTGTTAATCATACTACATTTATTACATAATTATGGTGCTTTATTAGCACTATGTCTTTCTTGTATTTTTTTGAGGTGTCGCCTTGAGGTGTCCCCATCTCCTTGTCTATGGCACTGCCGGAGCACTGCAGATACAACGATTATGGAAAGGAACCTGGACTTCTGTTGGACTGACAGCATAGCAGTCCTGGAGGTTGGACTTAATGGACTCATATAGTTTATATAATTTTGCGGAAGGGTGCGTCCGCACAACGAAGGTCATGATGTCAGACTGTGAACAGGACAGTCTCACATTATCTGGAGCTACTAGCTGTGTGGCTGGTTGTAAGACACTTACTATGTCATCTGCGCGGCCGTCATATGTTGCGTTGACACGACAGCAGTGGCTTATATAAATCGACGGGAGGACACGTTCCCCCAACCTGCATCGCTTAGCCCACAAGCTGCTGCTGTGGTGTGATGGTGTGCATTCTATCATTGCGAGCGACCCACGTCCCAGCTCATCTTAACACCAGCGCAGCCCTGTTGTCACAGGGCAAACCACTGTATGCAGAGTTGTGCCTGTATTTACCAATACAGGACGAAAGCACGCCTGTATGCTTTGGTTCATCCTTGGCCGCGGGTGTCACTCTATATGTTCACGTTCCCCTTTCTCTGTCTCATTTCCCCCACTCTGTACAAAGTGAGGGAGGAGGGGCTGTCACTTTTACTGATTGCTAAGGTGGCACAGAGCACCCTGGCCCCCTGGATATCATGTCACTTCCAAATTCGCAGAGACTTACTGTTTTAGATGTGGGAAATTTACCACCCACACCCGGAGTGACTGGCACACTGGGCCTGGGCACTGAAAAGTTTAACCTTCACATGTTGGAATTACCTATTCGCATGGCTGCTACTATTTAGGGGTTTAGGGCGCCATCCACCAGATCGTTGTTGAATGACTGTAAGTGACGGGTGTTTAAGAGGTGGTGTTCCAAAAAAAGGCAAGTAGCTTATTAGAGCTCCATGCCTGATATTCTCTCCATCCTTTAAGATCTCATGGATAAAGGGAAGTCCTTCTCTACCCTTAAGGTCTATTTAGCGGCCATATCATCATGCCATATCAGCTTCACACTATATAAAGCTGAGATATTGGAACACGCTCTCTCCAGTGCAAGCTCTCCCTATTGACCTAAACAGAACCGCAGCATACAAGAAGAGTGACTTTATTTTCTGGATCCCCCACACACTGGGTAGGCCATCTCAAAACAAAGGCTGTCACACTGGCTGGTACTCTGTCAGAAGGCTGCCAGTTCCAGCAAGCCTAAAAGCACACTCCACTAGGGGCATGTCTGCATCCTGGGCGTTCTTTCAAAGGGTCTTGCAGATCTGTTTAGTGGCAAGTTGGGGATAACCTCACACTTTTGCGAGATTCTACCATCTCGACATGACCACTTTAGGTGTTGCAGTGCAGTGCCGATAGCACATGAGCATGTGTCTCTCACTTGCACACCAAATATTCCTGCTCCAAGGGCAGCCTCCTAGCATTAGTCTAGTGTTCTTTTCTGCCACTCCAGACTCGGTGCAGTCGGATGCTTCGATAAGGTCGGTACTGGATGTCCCTCCCATGGAGAGGACCGGGGTTACTTTTTTAAAGACAAGTATTCTTCAGTTTCTGTCAACAACGATTTTCAATTCCAAACGGCAACTGAACTTCTCATACCCAAAGCTACCACTTTGACCCTGCCTCTTAATAACGGAGCGGGATGTAAACTTAAATGCATTTATCTTAAAAAGCTAAACATTTTGCTAAATAACTTAAAATTTCTTCACATAATTAACGTAATAATTGAAATAAATAACGTAATGTGGGTCTAGACAAAGCATTAAAGTAATTTTTTTTTTTTTTTTTAAGGTGACGCACATTTTTTCTGTGCCACAATGTTTAATCCTTAAAAATGGTATATTATGCAAATTAGGTAATGACATAATTTTGCGACTTTTTTGGACAGCCAATAGCTACTTTCCTTACTGAAAAGTTGGCAACTGTGAATAAAAGGGTCTGCGACGTAATCTAGTCTGCATTTTAAATGAATCGCTATGTAACAGGTTTACAGTTTCTATAAAAATCAAAAACTAGTGGCCAAATTACAGAACCCAGATTATGAAAAAAAAAGGGAAAATACGGTATTATTGTATGTCACTCATTGATATGAATATAAAGCGGTCATGTGTCTGCGGTAGTGCAGTAGTGCGTGTCTGGTGTCTACTTACTTCATCTCAGTGTTGAGTGTAATGTCTACTTTGTTGGTGTCCTGACCCTTAGAAAACAGTAAAGGGGACTATGTAGAGAAGAGTATCTAGTGAAACAGATGGACTACAGTCTGTTATTACAGAACTACAAAGTCCATCTTTATAGTAAGTGGATCTGATTGCACAGATGGCGAGTGAAGAAACAAGGGTGTGTACCTAAAAAAAAATCGCTGGTTAGTAAATATTATGTTGTAAAGGCCACCCCCTAATGGTTATACTTGGTATTACGAATGATGTACAAGCCAGATTTTGCTTTTGAAGCAAACCGAATCCAACTGACAGGAAATGGGCCCAATTACACTCAACCATTGGATATTTATGTACACAACATGTCAAAATTTGGGGAGGCTAAAACTCTTCTGTGGATACATTTTCCCACTGGGGTTCAAAGAGATTTTGTGAGATTTCGTCAAGTTGTTTTTACATGACGGCACACATTTTTTCCAAATGCAAGTTCATTAGTACATACAGCAAACATAGAAACAGAGTCTTTCCCTCCAGATCTCAGTCCACTCTTTAACACTACAAAATACTAAACACAAGCTATTTTACACACATGCCATACTAGTGTCCGCAAAGATCTCTGCCAATGTCCACGCTGTGTATCAGCCATGCCTCTCACCATCAATGCTTGATTTCTCTCTTGTTGGTTTCTGATGTGCAGCAGAAAGAGGAGCAGTAATGGCATGTTGCTGAGTGCTGGCAATAAATCAGCTTCCAACTGGGGTTAAAGCAACACAGGATAGATGTGAGAGGGAGGGAGAGAGTCAGTATAAACACTGCTCTGTCTCTCAACTGGTCAGCGATGACAAATCCTAGGCCACAGAGTGTTGGCACAAACGAGAATCTCTTTGTACAAGCACAGGGCACATCAGTCTTACAGTCATTGTCCACACAGTGTCCTGTGGCAGCACTTGCACTGACAGCACATTCTACAGAAATGATAAATTCTTTCAGCAAAACAAAAAATAACAAATAAAATGCTTTTAAACTAAGAAACAGTGAGATTGTGGGTGAGACTGTGTATTTTATATGTATATATATATATTGGTCTTCCTTTTTATATTGACTCACCCTCCCTTAGAAAGAAAAAGTGGTCTAGCTCACACATAAAATGCACTTAGAGGGGAACAGTGCAGGGAAAGTCTACAATCAGGGTACAAATATCTCATTAAATAAAGACGTTTTAACCTTATACGTTGCGTGTGTGTGTGTGGGGGGGGGGGGGGTTAAGTATGTCTGCAGGCATTTGCTAAGGTATTTTATGTAAGCTGCAATGTGTTTATAGGCTGTTTCACGATTTTAGGTGGTTGCTATCTTATTTTAGGTGGGATGCACTGTGTATACTTATATACAATTTTAGGCGATTGCTATGGTCATTTTGGTTTTACTGCAATTTTAGGTGGTTGCTAGGATTTTGGTGGTGGTTACTATTGTATTTTAGGTGGGATGCAGTGAAGTTTTATATTATCTGCACCTCAGACAATGATTATGTTATTACACTATAATACAGTTATTGCACATAGGTAGGCTGGTAAAATTAAGTTTTAGGATGTAGGTGTGACAGTGTGTATGTAGATGGTAATAAGTATGTTTGTTGCTTTGGCTTTTTTGGTGGTTGCTAGGGTGGCTGCTTTTGTTTGCTATGACTTTTTGATGTGTCTGTGAGTGCCTAGTGTGTCTGTAAGTACTTACTATGACAGTTTAAGTGGTGGCTTGTGTATTTGTAGGTGGTTATAATGGCATTAAGGTGGTGGATCAGACAAAGTTTTAATCACTGTGTTGACTTACTGTGCATTCAGACATTATCATCCAAAATAATACCTGCTTCTGTGGTTCCCTGACAATTAAGGAACTGGCAAAAGGGATCTAAATTAATACATAGAGAAACAGTCTTTGTTTACAGAACTACAAAGTAAATCTATATGATAAGTGAAGCTGAAAAAAATGGACAAGATAGTAACATATATCTCGGATGCTGGGCACACTATATGGGGCAATTTAGAGCGGGCAATTTACAAATCCATGTTTTGGGACTGTGGGAGGAAACTGGAGAACCCGGAGGAAACCCACACGGACACGAGGAGAACATAGAAACTCTAGCTAGTTTGGGATTTGAACCGGGAATCCCCAGCACTGAGAGGCCAACGTGCTGCTATATATATTTATAGCTGAAGCCACATGATCATCACACCTCTTCCTGCTATTCACAAGAAGGACCTGAATACGTTCTGTCTCCATCGGCCCTAAGGAAAGTAACATTAGCACTGTCTCCTTACCTAAAGTATAAGATGAGATTGTTTTGGCTCTTGAGAAAGAGCAGGAAGTACCCCCCACCCCCATTTTTCTTGCGTCTGCCCCATCCATCACCGGGCTGCCTGAAAGGCCCCGGTTAGGCCTATTCGTCCACCTTTCCCACGTGAATCACCCCCAAGGCCAGGCTGGAAGTGCAGCACGGGCACTACAGCCTGCACTAATTTGCAGCAGCAAGGAGAGGAAATAACTTCCGTCTGAGGCCGCACGCACATCAGCGACCGTGTTTTCCTGCTTACCCTCATAGCTCTCTACATCACCCTGTCAAACACTTCCACTCTTTGGTCACACGATCATCAGCAGGGCCAATTTCATGATTCATACTGTGCACAGCATGTCTAGTTAGGCCTCGCAATCAAACAGTTCACTCATATCCTCTAGCTACATACATACATATATGTAAAAACAGCAAACCTGTTGGTCCGGCAAAGTCAACGTTTGTCCTTGTGTATGTTTGTCTGTGTGGTTGGTGGTAAGAAGTTCCAAATGCATTCTAAATGGGTACTAGTGTATCTCCAGGTGGTTGCTAACGTCAGTAGATGCCATGCATTGCTTGTTGGTGCGTGTGTTGACGATTGTTTTGGAATTTTGGTTGGTTGTTAAGGTGTATGTAGGCAGTGATTATGGCGTATTACTTGGTTGCTGGTGTGTATGTAGATAATTGCTATGGAATTTGAAGTGGTGGTTAGTGTCTGTAGGTGGTTGCTATGGCATTTTAGGTGTTTTGTATTGTGTATGCAGGCTGTTATTATACAATTTTAGGTGGTTCCTATTTTGCCTGTGGATTGTTGCTTGGGTGGTGCCATGTAGATGAAAAGCTTTTTTTAAAATTTGTGTCTATTGTGTCTGCAAGCACTTGTTCTAGCATTTTGGGTGATTGCTAGTGTGCTTGTAGACAGTTACCATGGTATTTCTGGTTGTGTTTAGTTTGTTAATGTTTTCAACTTTTTCCTATGGTGTCAACTGAAGATGTCTGAGGGTAAAGGCAGTGTTGCTAAAATGTTCCAGATGGTTGCTAGGATTCAGTTGCTAAGGTGCTTTTTTCAAAGTGGCTTTTAAAAGGTCATAAAACGGGATGATGTAATTCATGTCACTTTAGTGTACCAACTAAACAAACACTATTAAGGGAACTGATAGACAGATGTGTTATTAAATCATATATGTGACAATTACATATCCTGACTTCGTTAGACCCTACTATCTGAGCATGCTCAAATCTGCTTTAAGCTGTTTTTAACACAGCATGCATCTTTAACTTCAATATAAATAAGTCCTGAGGGAATTCTAAGTCAACACATGTTCACACAGTGTTTTACTGCTACCGCCAAAGGCTGTCTGCATGGGTGAATAGCGATGGATGCGGTCCAGAGATGACTTAAAGAAGACAGAGTCCTGCAGACAAAAGTATTTCATCTTTGTGAGATTAGATTTTTACAGTAATAATGCATTATAATCATCCTGCAATTAAAACTACTCACAGAGCTGACACGTACTTGCAGAGTCCAAGACAACAAAATGATGATGTGGCTCTTTTCCCTCCCCTCCCTGTGGGAATGAGTGGTCTCCACTTCAGCTTTGTCGTTCTCCCAGACACACATCTATCTGTCAAAGAGCAGGCTTGCCTCCAGACGAGGTCACCGGGTCGTCTCCAGAGGGTTTGCCCTGGATAGAGGTCACCCTCCTTACATGCTATTGGTCATCAGGTCAGTGAGACAGGATGCCGATAATATCCTGCAAAGCCTCTTGCTAAATCTCTGGAAGCCATGAGCAAATTTACTCCTTGTTTGCTTAACTGATCATTTAGTTCAACACTTAATTTCACTTTTTATGCTGCTTTCTTTTTTGGCTAAATAGACCACATGAGGAAGTGAAACCATCAACCATTACATGGTAATATATGCATTATCAGGTACTAACAATATGCCTGTATGTGATAGATGTCTCAGGATTAATGCATAGAACAAGGCTTATAGGGTTTAGGGAAGTCTGTGGATGGAGGGGAAAGGGTAGACTGAAACCAGAGCCTTTCATGCTTTCCCAGCCAAAGCATTATGACTGCAGTGAACGATTATCAGGGCTCCACAAACTGATTGGTCCAAAGTGGAACTCTCAGCAGTTTGTTTTCAAATGCAATGTGCTTAAATGGGTGGAAATAAATGCAAACAGTCACCAAAACAATGCCAAGGCCAATCCAGATATGAAAACGTATACTGTGACTAGCTTTTGGAGTAGCAGTGAAGAAAAAAATATAATAGATACCTCAGATCTCCTAATAAATCCACGAAATACTGATATTTAGCATCTATCTTTTTATTTATTATTTGATTCAGTCCATTACAAGAATTACATGAAGAACTAATCAGTAGTGTATATTGTTACGAGATGGGAGTGTAGAACCCAAAGATGCAGAGAATAAAGGTAAATTCAAAAAAGGTATAATTTATTGCAAAACACTCAGGGAGACCAAACCAAACACAACAGCTATCCTGAAGGTAAATGAGAGCATAAGCTAGCGGGAGCACGTAACAAACTACAAAGGATAATGCCCGTGTGCGAGTCTCGAATCGTGATCCCACACACACAGTGTACCACATAAACCCTCGGCGCCACACAGCCAGTGCGAGAACCAACGCGGCTGCCAAACGTGACAAAAGGGAAGGGGCAATGACTATCGCCGTAGGAATCTGAAAACAAGGAAAAAACACACAAGATAAGTCAACACCAAACCAAGATAAAAGAACAGAAATCTCTCCCTAAGAAAACTAATACCATACGGCTTTCTAGCCGTACCTATCCCACCGCTCTAGACGCGCCAGGACATTACCAGCTGAACCTAATCCGTGGAGTGCTGAGTTCCCAATGCCGTCGTTGAGTAGGTGAGCAAACGTGACGGTGCAACGCCGCTGTGAGATTCACCAGCGGACGCAGACCTCCTTACAGTACCCCCCCCCCCACCCCCCAGGGACAGTTCCTGAGGTCCCCGGACCAGCCACCCGATCCCTCCGAAATGCCCTGATCAGTTCAGGATCCAGAATGTGGCGAGCTGGGACCCACGAGCGCTCCTCCGGCCCGAACCCCTCCCAATCCACCAAGTATTGGGTGCCCCCGTCTCCTCCTGGTGTCCAGGAGACGATTGACGGTATAGGCTGGGGCCCCCTGGATTATGCGACGGGTGGGGGGAGCTGGGGAGGGATTGCCCATCTCACCCAAATACGGCCTAAGTCGGGGGACGTGAAGTGTGGGTTGGGTCCACATACTAGGAGGTAGCTCCAACCTATAGGTCACTGGGTTGATGGGCCTGACCACCTTGAAAGGCCCTCCGCACCGGGGTGCTAATCTATGAGGGGTGCCTCTAAGAGGCAAATCCTTGCCGCATAAAAGCACCCGTTGACCCGGCCGAAATGTGGGTGCAGGTTGTCGCTTGCGGTCAGCCCCACGCTTCATAGACTGTTGGGAGACCAGATGTGTCTCCTTAACTCTGCGCCAGGCCGCCCGACAGCGTTGGACCTGCTGTTGAGCGGACGGGACTGACAAAGGGTGCAGCAAACCCTGAGGTCATTCCCTGTTGCTCTTATTGGCCAAACACACAGCGCAAGCTGCTACAAAACCCTTAACCTGTACCTTCATACCCGGCCACCAAAACCGTCTGCGCAGTAAATGGAGCGTCTTAGTGACCCCTGAGTGGGCAGCGGACTGCAAAGTATGAGCCCATTGAAGCACCTGCCGACGGACAGAAGGGGGCACGTAAGTGCGATTGGGTGGACCTCCCCCTGGGTCTGGTTCCCCTTTAAGGGCCTCCCTCCCAGTCGATATGAGGGTTGTGTTTCTTGAACCACGTATACCCCAATACGAGCTGTTTTGACGAGCTAAATTTGCTGTTTTGACATTGTTTCCAGTAATCTGCCAGTTTCTCTGGCAATGACATTACACAGGGTGGAAAAAGGGACTTATTATGTGAAAAACAGTGAATAAAGAGATGACGTACAACACTGCAAGCATATCTAAGACAGGACTGAGGAAATGTCAAGCATCTGAAAAAGAGACCTGCTGTAAATTGTAGCCGAGACTGCTGTAAAAAGGTGCCTTTGTTTGAGCAATGCTGGTGTTATGAACGGGAATGTGTGTGGTCTTGTATGTGTGTGTGTATGTGTGACTAGAGACAAATGCTTTAGTGAGACAGTGTGTGTTGGCATGGCTACACAGCTTGGGCACACAACAATTTGAAGGGGCTCTAAAGGGCCTGCGTGTTCATGCCAACCATGCCAAAAAAAGAAAGAGTGAGATAGGCAGGGAAGAAAAGGCAATGGTGGCAGGAGGTTCACGCAGGTGCTTGAAAAATGGCCCAATGTAATGATCTACTGAAGGTGTGAGTTTTCAGAATCGGGCAGGAGGTTTGGCAGGTGTGTGATGCTTTGCAACCTGAATACACACAAGTGAGAGTCTTTTCTTTTCAATAACAATGACAGAAATAGTTTATTTTAGAAATAGTTTATGTCTGAGTGACAGAGTAGAAACAGTAGACGGGAGGTTAAAGATGTAGACAGATATGTTTCTTTATGTTGAAATCGGTGTGGAGTTTTGCTATTATTAAGCTCTCCTAATATTTTTTTTTTAGTTTCTGCCATAACCCTTCTCCATTAAGTTCAATTTAATGTATTCATATAGTGCTTTTTGCAATAATAACTTGTCACTAAGCAGCTTTACAGTGTTATGAGCCAAAACTCTCCAAAGAGCAAGCCACAGGGACAGTGGCAAGAAAAATCCTGTTGTTTTTTAAGGGAGAAACATTGGGAATTCCAAGGATTCATGGTATACCTATCCTTCTAGTGTCCAGGCAGCGTCAACAGTGTAGGTTTCACAAACGCGCTGTGGAACCCATGAGGAGGGGAGGAGACAGGGATGCTAGGTTGCAGAAATATGAGTTTAAACTCATGAAATATGAGCTTAAAACCAGGAATAAGCAAATTTACACAAAACGCAGGAAACCAGTACAATGCGTGACATAAAAATAATCAAGCACAGGGGACAACCGGAAACACAGTCACTATAAACCAAAAGTTCATGACACATAAACGGAAAAAAACAAAACAAAAAAACAATAGAAAACAACAGTTAATTAAAACAGAACACGAATGGAAACTGAGGACAAAAATAGTTAGTTCGCTGAAAAGCACAAAAAACTAAAATGTAATGAGTGCACTCTTTACAGTAGGATTGCCATGTATCAAAACATATATTTCCCCAATGGAGTTATTTCAGGCCTATTGTTTATTGATAATCTCCAGTATAGACCTGAGACACCACCCCCCACTATCCTGCATTTAATTAGTTAATAAAATGAATGACTTGAGAATTTTGGGGCGTTATGGTTGAGTTATGACTATCTACATTCAATACACTGAGATAAGCTGTAGATTTCAATTTAGCTAGTAAAATCTAAACAAACTAAATGCTACCATGATGCTCATCTTAACGCACTGGTCCTATGCATGTAATAACATGATTGCACACCAAGTGTGAGCAGAATTATGTGTTACACCGTTCTTGTTTTGTCTGTTTGTTTGTTGTTGTTTTTTTTTAATGGGATATTTACTACACAAGCATGTTGTTTGTAGTCAGAATCTATTAATGCATTTTCTCCGGCCCAATACATTCCCAGCATCATGCTCTCAGCAGCATGAGCTCCCTCTCCCCAGGGTCATTTCCTTTTTTTCTCTTAATTGAGAGTGTTCTGGAAAAATCATTACTATATTAATGATTTAACACAAAGTAACTACCTGCTTTTTTCCAAGTGGAAGGGAGATTTGGCCACAATCGATAGGCATGCACGCTCATTACCAGGGCAAAGTTTTAGTAATTAGGCCAACACCAATGACTTTAAATGATCTTTATTTTTAATTGCATATTATCTGAAAAGCGGGCAAAATGTGAGATAATGATGCAAAGGGAAAAAACAGATGAATTGGCCTTCCTTTGCAGTTAGTACGCATGCTGCATCAGTGATTAGCCACTATCTGATCTGTTTCAGCCTCTGTGCACATGCTATTAGCACCACACAAACATCTTCCACCTATTTATTTACCATGCACTTTGTTGTCATGCACTTTAAACATAAGTCAAAAGAACAATACCTGCCCTTATGCACTTGTGCTGCTAATGAAATTTGATGGTTTAAATTTATACACAGTGCAAATAGTAAGCATTCCATGGTTTGGTTTTTTAAAAAGCTGCTGGCCTCTACAAACTTACTAATTAAAGAACATGTACATGCAAATAGTAGTAATTTATGTTACATAAATAATTGAAAAAAAAGGCAAGAAAATTGAAAGGCAAGAAAATCTTTATTATTGTAACAATTCCCTGTCCCATATTTATAGAACATGATGCAAATTTTACAACATAACATGTAACATGCACGCACATCTACACCTTCTTCTAGCTTGCACATTGATTGTGTTTCCAATGTTGGTTTGTATCTTTCCAGTCATCTGACATCTGGTTTCCATTTTTTCTTTTTTTGATTTACCCTTTTTTCATCTTCTCAGGCACTTCCTCTTCCATGTTGGTTCCATGTTCTTGCCTGTATGTATGTTTTGATCTCCATAGAATTAATTTACTACAGATATACAGGGGTTGGACTATGAAACTGAAACACATTTTGGGAGGATTCATGGCTAAATTGGAGCAGTCTGGTTTCCAGTCTTCATTAATTGCACATTGCACCAGTGAGAGCAGAGTGTGAAGGTTCAATTAGCAGGGTAAGAGCACAGTTTTGCTCAAAATATTGCACTGCACATACAACATTATGGGTGACCTACCAGAGTTCAAAAGATGGTTTGATGAACATGAAAGTGAAGTTGAACATCTCCCATGGCCTGCACACTCACCAGATCTAAATATTATTAAGCCACTTT
>JAOUQT010335003.1:0-13188 GCA_025769995.1 Xyliphius kryptos | reverse complement strand
TAATGAATGAACAATTTGTACAAAACAACTGAAAATGTCAGTGTGCATAAATACACCCCCCCCCCTTTAGATCAGTACTTTGTAGAGCCACCTTTTGCAGAAATTACAGCTGCAAGTCGCTTTGGATAAGTCTATCCCAGTGGCAAAATCTATGAGCATTTCTTAAGGCAAAACTGCTCTAGCTCTTTCAAGTTAGGGTTCCACTAATGAACAGCAATTTTCAAGTCTGACCATAGATTATTAATTGGATTAAGGTCTGGGCTTTGACTAGGTCATTCCAATACATTTACACGTTTCCTCTTAAACCACTTGATTGTTGCTTTAGCAGTATGCTTTGTGTCATTGTTCTGCTGGAAGGTAAATTTTCATCCCAGTCTCAATTCACTTACGGACGTTAACCGGTTTTGCTCAAGAATATCCCTGTATTTAGCCCCATTCATCTTCTCCTTGACTTGGACTAGTTTTACAGTCCCTGCTACTGTGGGGATGGTGTTTTTGGGGTGATGATAGGTGTTGGTTTTGTGCCAGACATGGCGTTTTCTTTGGTGGCCAAAAGGTTCAGTTTTGGTCTAATCTGACAACAGTACCTTCCTCCTTACATTTAGGGAATCTCCCACATGCATTTTTTCAAACTTAAAACGAGCCTCTCTATTTTTTTTTTGCCTTTAAGTGTTTTTTTTTTTTTCCTTTTTTTTTTCTTCTTTTCAGGCCACTCTTCCATAAAGCCCAGCTTTATGGAGTGTACATCTTTATTGTGGTCAAATGGACAGATATTCTAGTCTTTGCTTGAAATCTCTGCAGCTCCTTCATGGTTATAAATACTTTCTCAAGGCACTGTAACCTTAATTGCTCCTCAGGTATCGTATACAGGGCTGCCCACCACTCTGGGCACATGTACTACTTTTACTCAGTGTTGGTATAAAAGTGTTTCACTGGATGGATGGGTAAAATGTGGAGGACAAATTTCTCTGTGTGTAAGTACTGTAGGCAAAACAGATCACGTTATTTTTTTTTTACCTGTTTATTACAACACCAGCGTCTTGCCAAAATAGAGGCAAAAAAAGATGAACAAACTCCAAGGGCAATGATACGGGGCCAATGCAACTAAAGAGTAATTTACAAGTCTATGTCAAAAGACTGTTCTGTTTGTGACATTTTCAAAACATTTCAACAGAGTTGGCCCATATGGCAGAATGGCAAAAGGCTAAATGCCCTTTTAAATGTCTCTTGCATGGTGGTGATAAACGCTTGAAAGACTAATGACCTTACCAAATGTTTCTGGTCAGAATGTTTTAAATTCTTGAGGCAGAATACCCGAAACACAAAGAGATACTTTCTCAAATGGGTATTTTTTTTCATCAGAAATGTAGTAAATAAA
Organism: Xyliphius kryptos; assembly: GCA_025769995.1. NCBI lineage: Eukaryota > Metazoa > Chordata > Actinopteri > Siluriformes > Aspredinidae > Xyliphius > Xyliphius kryptos. Next base: position 11,810 of record JAOUQT010335003.1, on the reverse strand, counting down.
AATAAATTAGTGGGTTAGTCTGGGTTTTCATTTAAAGTCAAATTAATGTAAACATTTAAAAAAAAAATTCTAGTTAAATAATTTCGGTCATGTAGGTAGCAGACGCTGTTATGATCAGACATCAGTGCCATCGGTTCTTTACACGTGATCAATTTTTTTTTCCAGATAAGTTTTGGTATTTTAATATATTTAGATCTTAAATTGCCATAATGAAATGTGCTTAAAGCTACAATGTTTTGGTTTCAATCAATATATGACAAATAGATGATTTTAATTCAGTGCTTAATTCAAATGAAATCTGTGTGGGGGAAAAATCCATATATTACATTTTAAGTGTTCACAGCTTCCTCAATAAAGAGTTTAATTCATATTAATCAAATGCATGTTTTCATTGTGTTAAGACTTAATATAGTGTTTTGGGATTGGAAATGAATAAGATAATCTTGGTGCAGAGATGTCCTCTTGCTGACTGTTTCTACACTTGTTTATAGTCCTTAATGTAGGACACTTCTTCCACATGCTGTGCTCACTGCTTTATGCAGCACTAAGTTGGAAAACTAATTAATTACTTTATTTATTTATTAGTAGGGTAAGCCTGGTGGAAAAACTGGCCTGATTTTACTGAGTGTTTAGAGAGAGAAAAAAGGATGACTGTTTTGGAATGAAGACATGACATCAAATTTATTTGGCTCTTGGTATTAAATGTGGGTATGTTTAGATGTTTCGATACTAACAATTATACAAATTGAATTTAAATATTTTTTTGTTTGTGAACCTGTGTTAAGAATTTTTCTACCACTGCATGAGCGATGCGATGGTTAGGGCTTTTGACTTAGACGGGTTCAATTCCTGGACCGGATGAACAATATTTTTTCCTGTAGCACTAAAGCACTCTGCTTTTTTGTTTATATTAGAATATGAAATGTATGCTTCCTACAATCCTAGTTTATATATATATATATATATATATATATATATATATATATATTGTTGAGACCATAACGTTAGTTACAGCTGTTCAGAGGATTATCGTTTTCACAAGTACACAACTTTTTGTGCTTCAAGTTTTCATGAAATATCGGTTACAAATTTGTAAGTTTTAATGTGAAAACTAGGCCCATAAATGTTGTTTTGTTTTTTGGTCCGATTTTCCTTTGTTTTTATTTTCATTATTGACCATTACAGCTCAAACAACTCACGGGACAAATCTGGCTCACCAATGCAGACTTCTGCTCTAAATTGTCCCAAATTTTGTGTGCGTGTGTGGATTGGCACCCTGTCCTGGGTGTATCTGCTCAGCGCCCCAGACCCTCATAGAGGATTAAGCTGAAGAAAATGAATGAATGCATGAATGTTTGTAAGCAGTAAGAAACTCATTGTTGTTCATTATTGTGACTCAATCATGGTCAAGAGGTGTAACTGTACTCTCTGCCTCACAACACCACTTTCCCATGATTTATTCACAATAGTGCACGCCCTCTCGTGACGTATTGCCTCATTACACAGTATTATGCGGAAACAGAAAAGATCTGTAAATCATTGCCCACTAACAGGACATTTGATCGATGTTCTGGTTTGTTAGAGCATTTCAGACAATAAAGACACGAGCCCCAAAGAACGTTTAACATCGTGAAAGGTTAATCAACAAAAAAAAATTAAGCCTAGTTGTTCAGCGGGTGAAGTTCATGGACGTCTCGGCTTCCTGTGGACTGTGTCTGTAAGTAAGGACCCCCATTCAGCTGACTGCAGCACGCTCATTCCAAAGCGCGGGCTCCTGATAAACATAAACTGGAGGTTTGGCTAGATGTGAAGGCGTCTGACGTGCGGTAAGTTTCCCTCTACGCCATGTTTACATTTTCTTTATACGGACAAGCACTGTAAGTGAGATAACCTGTGCTCGAAAGACTGTTTAGAAAGCAATAGATGGCTTACCCAGTATTTTAATCTAATTACTTTTAAGCTAAATTAGTTTACACACGCAAATCGTCTGAATATAAGTTACAGTTGTATGTAAAAAAAACAACAAAAAAACACGTATTATTATTAATAATAATAAATGTTTTTTTTTATCGTCATTATCATTGTGCTGCTAATGCACAGCGGACTAAATCACGTGGTTTAAATACATCATTAAAAAATAAATAGAAGTGTGATGTTCTGCATGGCCAATGTCCTCTTTATAAATGACTTTCATTGAAGCTTTAGGCGCATGCTTGTCGATTTATAGATCTTTAACCTTATTTCGTTTTTTTTGCCAATAATGGAAAGTCTTTAAAAAAATCACATGACCAGACTATAACCAGAAACTCTTAACTATGTTTTATCTGATCTTTAAATAGTATACTGTACTGATTTAAAATATTACCAGGACTGTACATTTTACTTCCATGCTGGTATTTTTGTAACTGTTCCATTGCATAGCTTTGCAGCTGACAAAGACCTTTTTTTTCCCCAGAGGATCTCGGGTTTCAAATTGTTGCTGCAGTGCAAGTAGGGTGCTTTCTCATCATATCTGTTGACATCTTCAGCAAACTAAAGCTCAAATTTCAAAATCTGTAAAGTTTTTAAATAATACAAACGAAGGAAGACAGTTCTTATCTCACATATTAACTACCCGATATAGCACACAGCTATTACACACAAATCTGTGGATGGATCTTAGTTAACGGTCTGTGCATCTGGTGTTAGTATCTCAAGTAGTATTAAATATGTAATACTATTTAAGATGCTAAAATCAGATGCTTAATCATAATTATTTTGCCCAGCTGCACGGTTTATCACCAAGGAGAGCCGCAAATATTGTACGAGGCACTAAGACAATCCACATATGGACCATTAAACGATTTTTTTTTTTCTATTTCAATCTGGAAAATACTAATTTGATTGAGTTAGATTAAATTCAATATAGATTGTTAGTTGCATAGAAAGGCATCGTTTAACTGCCACAACATGTATGTTGAAGGTGTTTAGTTGAGTCAATGTCCAATTCACAAGTATCCATGGTTCCACTTATGCAATTAAATGTAAGTATAACCATTTATCTGAAGCCATATTCTCAACCAAGGCGAGCAGAATTAGCTACAATAGTTACATAAAAAAATATTACCAACAGAACTAATTAATTAACATTTATACAGAAATATAAACAGATGAGGATTACAAAAGACTCTTCACAGAATTAGAAAAATTTTTACTACCCTGGCTTTAAGTTTTTAATAAAAATTGCCAATTCTTTTTTTAACCAACAGACGGCAGCATTGAACATCCATTCTTTCATTCATCCTTTCATCTATTATGTTTCACTCTTCTACTCTACTTAAGCCCAATCTTTTGCCACTCACTCACTCACTCACAGAAACACACACTTTATATGGTCAATTTAGTATATCCAATGTATTTTTGTGCTGTATTCTGACCACCAGACATAAAGTAAACCAACGATTTTAAAGCATAAATCAGACTCTGTAAGGGACCTGAAAAATTATATTTACATTTTTGTGTTAGATAACAGTTTAAATAAATTATTTAAACTGATTTATTATAGCTGCCATGAATATTTTAATGTAATTTATTATTTATTAATATTTAGGTTTTGTATGTTTCAATTATGTAATTATTAATGTAATTAGTTTATGCTTTTCCTAATGTCTCTGTTTACATTTAAATTATGAATATTTAAAAAAATTAAAAATGAAAAAGTTATAACATTATAAGTACATTTAAGGTCTTTGGTGCAAATCTATTATTTTCATTTTGATGAAAATGCTGTATTACAGGACAGATTAGTGATATTAATACAGAAGTGCTACTATATGACGTGTTTTTGAAATGTGTACAGTAGGTGGAAGAAATGGTAATAAAGCTGACATGACTTTGATTTAAAAACACACTTAAAGGAAAGACTTTTAAACACATAAAATGTATTTATTTTCTGATGTATTTAATAAAGTACACATGCAACAACTGTCCAGTTAAACCCATTGAAAAGTTATTAAATCACTTTGAAATGTTTCAGAACAATTAGGCTCACAGTCAACTTTTAGTTTAGTATTTTAGTATTGTCTTATAATTAAAGCCATGAAATTTGGTCATAAATTAAACATTTTATATGAATGAAGCTAATGTGAACGTTATTATAGTTATATGTAGCACAATCATTTCTGTGAATAGGACTTAAAATCATTTTTGTTATTGTAAATAATAACCCATATCTTAAGCCTAATTTAAAACTTCTGTTAGAAAGACGGATATCAAGACAGAAGTGTTTATAGGAAATCCATCTTATTCACAATTTGATTACTTTTTAAATCATTGGGATACTTGCTATTTTGTATCTGTACTGTCCAAATCAGTTAATTTATATCTAATGACTTTTAAATGTAAAATTTAATAAACACATTTAGATTTTTGTTATTGAAACTAATTAAAGGTTTGTATCCATGAACAATACCCTAACATTCCTTAAGCTTTTGCTTACCCATGCATTAATATGTTTTCAGCCAGCATTTGCCATACGTTTATTTTCATTTTATATTTTCCAAAGAGACTACTGCATTGCTTGTTGCTTTTTAAAAATGGATAACTATGTATACAAGTTTAACCCTGTATACAAGTTTAGTGGCTTAACCAGTATGTTCATACATACCCCTAAATTAAAGCTTTTAAACCGTGCTAAAATGTGTGGTATAATGTACAGAGAAAAACAAATCATGTAAATGTTTAGCTCAGTATTGGATGTACTAAAATTGACCACATTCAGCCATGCTCTTTTTTGAAAGGGGAGAGAAATTTACTTGGCAGTAACTTGGGCATAATATGATATGTTAATGATAGAGGAAGACGTTGGGGAAACTATGGTAAAAGGAGGAGATTTGGTCAGTATGAGGGAAATGAGGTAGTACTGGGCAGGGTTTAAAAAGATATGGAAGCAGGCACTGGTCTGAGTCTGGCTTTAGTTGTGGACAACACTAACTGACAGGTAAGTAAAATCTACTGATTATAAAAAAACAGGTACAATTTCAGAATGCTTCAAACTATATTAATATGTGAATAATTTTACAAAAACACAAAACTTTAGCTTCACTATTTATTCAAATTATCTTGCCAACAGAATCTAATTTCTAAATTTGCAAATAGACTGGCTGGGCTAGAAATGTTTTACTCAGGATATGTGAGAAAAATATTGCATCGTTGGATGTTTTTATGAATAGATGAATGGGTGGATGAATAGAAAGTTCTTGTGGTGTTCTCTCAATAGTAAGTCACTTTGGATAGAGTTTGCTAAATTACTAAATGTAATGTTAAATTGCAAACTGTTAAACTTATGTGTGAAAGAGGAAGATTATTTGTCAGGGCCATCTGACAAACTTTTTGCTTCTTTTTTCAAACAGATACATTTGAGACAAAAACAAATGTTTTTTTTTTTTTTTTTTAAAAAACCTCTACCCTGCTATGGTACAACCTACGCATTTATTTTAGACTTTAATTACATGGACAACTCTGAACAAAAGGACACCATTCAGCGACTGGGTTTTAGCAAGAGGCCCAGGGCCAAACCGCCCTCTGAACCACAAATTGGGACAGAACCTGGTCTCTTACCAACTACAAGCAGAAATGAAGTTGATCATATCGTCGCCTCCTTTAAATCTACATCAACTTCTGCTGTTAACAGAAGAAAACCACCTTTACCCCCCACCTGTTCCACGGCTAAATCTAGCTCTGAGGGGTCTGTTACCTCAGTTGTTAGTCAAAAATCTGTTAATAGGAAGCTTCTCTTAGCTAACACACACCAACATAAATCCTCTGAATCAAACCTTGTAGTGGAGAAGACCTTGGTGAAGACATGTTGTGACTTAGAACATGAAAACCAGCCAGTACTTTTAGATCTGTACCCACGGTGTAGAATGGACAGCTTTGGTGGTTTGGGAGTGAGTAGTACTATATCCCCTTACATGGATTCAAATATCTCTGATCATACAGAGTCAGAAGACCACCATAAAGATTACAAACCTACAGTTGCTGAACAAGAGTCCTCTTTAGTTAATTTCTTAAAAAACACTCCAAAGAACTCTGGAAGTTCTACTCCAGTTACCAGTGTTAGTCACTCACACTTGCTCCTGGTCAGAGACCAGATAGCTGCAGCTCTGGAAAGGCTTAAAGAACTAGAGGAACAGGTGAAAATTATACCTGTGTTACAAGTTAGAATATCTGTGCTGCAAGAGGAAAAGCGACAATTAACTATTTTGCTAAAAAGTAAAAAAGAGGAAAATATAATAGCCAATCTAGATCCAAATTTGCAAGAGCAATCCAGAAAACGAGCACACAGTGCAGGAAGTGCTTTAAAGTATTGTCAATATAGGTCCAATGCTAGAAAACATAAAGAGGAAGAAGAGGAGTCATCTAAAGATGATTGGCAACAAGGTGTATTGTCTCGTCTTAAAGAGTTTAAACAACTCAGTTCTGAAATGCAGCTCCTTGAAAAGGAAATTGAAGATGCATGTGTCATGGCTCAACAAATATCAAATACACACATCACCGATGAAGAGTACCTAACAGAAAATTCTGTAGATAACTTGAGCTATTTTAAAAATCCCAGCAAAGATGTGGCTGTTGAAACTAGATTCCAGATGCACTCAGTAGCAGTCAATGTTAGTGAAGCTATGCTGGGTGTGGTCCCTTTGAGAAATTTTGACACGCAACAACCAACAATTACAGGTTTAAAGAACAAAGTAGAAACACTAGAGGAAAAGCTTAAAGATGCACTGCTAAGGGCAGAAATGTGCAGTCTGAAGAATGAGCTACAGGAACTGGAGGCCCAGAACCATGCTAATAAAGGTTCTAATACAAAACCAAAAAAGAAACAAAGCACTGCAACTCAGACCTGCTTAATAACTGGTCTTGCAGCAGTTAAACATTCTTCCCTGGTACATGTTGGTGTTGAAGAAGAAAGTTCGCAATTGCCTATAAATGTCAGTGTGACTTGCAAGCCAGAGAAAAGGGATGTAGTCTCTGGTCCTGACACACCAATAGACATGTGGGAAATTTGTAGGAAGGTGGAGAAGATGGATAAGTGTGTTGGAAAAGACTATGTATCCACTTGCAATAAGAGTACTGAGATAACAGTAAGTTTTCATGATATTGGCGTTGTTACCCTGGAATCAATGACGATTAAGGAAAAAAAGAGAGTTTTAACAAAAACGGTAGGTTGTGGGGAATTTTCTATCGATGACAGTGTCAGAATGGTCGGACCACTTATTTCCCAGGGTATAGCTACTGACCCCATCAGATGTGTTGATATTGGTGTCACAGTGACCCCCCAGTCCAAGTCTCAGCACACCAGCACTGATTTTCAAATGGATTGCCACATCAGGAGAGCGTCTCAGAACTACATATCTGACTATGGTAACAACACAGCCAACATGCTTACTCTGGAAAAACATACAAACACTGGTCACAAAAGTGCAAAAACACTTGCAGTAAATGATGGGGATATTATTAAACGAAAGGAAAAACAAAACTTGGATTCTATTGCAGTGGAAATTCCTCCATACTTTAGAGAAACCGCTTTTATTTCTTCAAACCCCAGAGTGATAACTCGTGAAATAGGTGTGGGTTTCATCAAGGTCAATGATAACTACTTGGTTGGACTTCAAACAAGAAACATGGCGTGTGGACCATCCTGCATCCCAGATCATGTCAAGACTCGAAGTATTGGTGTTGAGGTGGGTGATGGGAGAATCCGGGATGGGAACGGTCATGTGTGGACACCTATACATCTACTACAGCAAGATTCTTATCTACAATCCGAACCTGGACTTGATCATTACATCAAAAAAATGCAAAGATTGCTAAAGGAACATGAGATGTTAGCTAGCACTCATTCTAAACCACAAGAAGAGGTCACTGCTGAATCTCAGCAACATCTTGAGACACAACATAGAGGTAAGACAGTATAAGAGTCAACAGAAAACATGTTATTTAATTTTTTTAAATGTGCCTAGTGACTGCTTCATATAGCACAAAATAATCATGCATTCACTTAAAATTTTACCTACCACAAAGTTACAAAAATGTATTCAAATAGATTTATTTTCAAAATCAAATTCATTCTGTTTGGATTACTATTGAAAATTTGCAGCTTTATACTTACTGATTTTCATTTGCTGTTTTCAGTTATTGTTAACAGGTAAGAGCTATAACCTGGTGCATATTAAAGCGGGGGATAAATGGAATACTGTCTTTTTCGCTGTTTCAGGGCATTGAGTATTTATTTATGCCGTTTGAGCTTAATAATGTGTCTAGAGGTTTCCAGTCAACCAGGCTAAGACTAGTAATTTCTTAATTTTTGGAACTGTGTTTCTTGAGGTTTGCAAATTTTCAGCATTGGTTCATTCAATACTTTAGCTCTGATGCTTTGCCTCTTACTTGCGTAAGGGGCAAATCTTATCTCTATCAGCAGCAGCCTTGCTGTGTTTTCCTTGATCTCATCTGGTCTGCATGTCATTAATTGATGTCTGTAATTAGTTAATTAATACGTTCATTCTCATCTGCTCTGTTTTGCCATCATGTGATTGCCCTTTTGTGTATTTATACCCATCTTAACTTATTCATCTGCATTCTAGCGTCGTTATATGTCAGTTTTGTTTATTTATTCACATGTATTTTTACTTTCCAAGTAAGTGGCCAAGTGCAACTATAGGAAAAAAAAATATATCAGGAGTGGTTCATCATAAAAATTGCCCTTAAGGAGTAGTGTCATTTGCTCATGGGAGCCAGCGAGCTTTACTGACCAACGTAAAAAAAAGGGGGTAAATTTTAGTCGAATTGAATTACATACACTGGAAATTAGACCAGGATATTTAAAGTGCTTTTATAGTCCAGCACTTCCCAATTGATTTCTATGCTTTTGTTTGTGCCTCAGTTCATCTCGACTCATTGTAATACTTGGATGCATACATTATTTATGTGCTGGCCACCTCGGGTGGCATGTGGTAGAAATACTGGTGGGGCGGTCTGGCCAGTTCCAAGTCTAATGGGTTTTACCACAATTTTTTCTCATCGATTACTTTTCCCAGACACTAAAAACCACATGGATTCTTTTTTTAACCATCTGTTCCACATTTTTGTAATTCCAAAGGACATTCTTTCTGAAATCAACAGTTCAGTCTTTGCGTTTTACAAGTTGTTGAGTACTTTGTGTAGTGCTCTGGACCATTAAATAATTTCAGATTTACACTTCCCTCATTGTTTAAGCCTTTTCTGTATTTCATTTCTGTGTGGGTTCCCAGTACATGCCTACTGTTTTGTGTTTGTTTTCAATACAGAATTGGATTTTTATTTTAAGGTGTTTGATCCGTAGCGTGTGCCATTTTGCATTGCTGTCTTCATTGCTACTTATGTTTTTTTTTTTTTGAGGGTGTAACGAGGGGTGGGCATGAATGAGAATAGAAGACAGGATTTCTCCCTACAGGAACAGGCTTTATTACACATTGCATTTTATATTACATTAAACTAGTGTCATGCATGGTGTTGCTCACTGTTGTCCCGATCCCGTTGGATCCATGGAATCTCTCTCCCCGCAGCATGTAGTCTCACAGCTTTAGAGTTGCACCCGCAATCAGACGGCGCCGGTTCAAGTGCGCCAATCAATCTCCCTAATAGGCGCATCGGCTCTGCCTTTCCTCCCCGCCCCAGCAACACTGCGCCACCACACTGCCCCACAAGCAGGTGGGTGCTTCTTCCTGCCTCTGCACGTGGCTCTGAGTCAGCCTGCACCCTAATCTCTGGTCATCTCTCCAGTGGTGGTCCACATGCATCCCAGTCAGCGTAGGCTCTACCATCTCTTGCACCAATGGCCACGCAAATGCGGCAGGTCCCATGAAGTATTACAGCAGGTGCATTCCGCGGCTCCCTGTTTCTCCTGCATCTTTCGGCTCCACTCACAGTCGCTGGAACCTCCGCTTGCCTCACTCCGCTTTGCCTTCAGCGACAGCTGGCAGCCTGGGTTGGGGCATACACCCCTGCTGGAGACCATGCCTGTGCAGCTCGCAGGTGATCTCCTCAACCATGTATGACCTCATCCGTTCCTGTTTTTTCGGCACCAAAATGTAACGAGGGGTGACCACGAATACGGAACAGAGACAGGATTTCTCCCGACTGGAACGGGCTTTATTACACATTGTATTCTACATGGCATTAAACTACAATAGTGTTGTGCATGGTGTTGCTCGCTGATATCCCGCTCTCATTGTATCCAAGGAATCTCTCTCCCGGCAGCATGTGGTCTCACACGTTCTGAAGTTGCACCCGTAATCAGATGGAGTTGGTTCAGGTACGCTAATCAGGGAAATTGAGCTCTGCCTCTCCTTTCCGACCCCAGCGCCACTGCGTCACCACAGTGGGTTTTTGGCAGTTGCTTTATTTAAGGTGCTAATTTAGCAATAAAGTCTTTTGAGTTTCATTGCTATCAGCTTTAAATCACATTCACTAACAACATGGTTAAAAACCAAATAACAGATTTTCACCTTATGTATGCAGACTGTGTTGTATAACATTACATTTATTCATTTAGCAGACGCTTTTATCCAAAGCGACTTACAAATGAGAGAACAACACAATTTTATTTATTTATTTATTCATTTATTTTAAATTTTATTTTATTTATTTATTTTTTAAAGCATGTCTGTGGAAGAGATGGGTTTTGAGAAGTTTCTTGAAAATGTTGACTGATTCAGCCTTACGGATGTTTTTGGGAAGGTCGTTCCACCATTTATAGTTGTTAGACGTTATGCGTTAGTTAAGTTTATTATATGTACTGAACAAAACATTTAAATTATTCACACCTTAAACAGTACATTATTTTATGGCCCAGTAATTGGTCAGCGCCCTGTCCTGGGTGCACCTGCCCGGCACCTGAAACATTCTCCATTGGATGTGAATGATAAACCCTTACTGCTATACTAATCCCTTTTATAGCATTAATTGAAAGATAATGGATATAAAACAGTTTTTAAGCTTGTAACACAGACCTTTTAGATTTAAGCATTACAATTAGATTTGATAATGAGGCTTAGATTGCTGTAATTAATATACTTTTAATGCACACTGTGCTATAAATTAACACCAGGATAGGGCTTAATTTTTCATAACATAAAACAATTGTAAACTCTGGTTTATTGTCTAATCTTGCAATTTTTATAGACTTAGTAAACTTGATTTTACAAGTTTTACTGTTAAAGCTTTTTAGCTCAGGGTGTTGGTCTATCAATCAAGTTAACATAAGTTTACAAGTTAACAGTGGTGTAAACTTATTTTAACTTGTGAACTGATTACACATATTATCTCCACAGTCATATTTGACTAAAGTCATTAGCTGCTGGGATGAGTAATTAAATATTGTATGCTGCTTAAACTGTAAAAAAAAGAATAAATTCACTACACCGCAAAATCCAACTTCCCATCACTATTCAGAGTTTACTTGCTTTATTTTTTTATTTGATATATTTAACACATTTCCAGTGGTTTATAAAACAGATAATTCTGGTCCTAAAATCTGACTGACAGCCGCTTGTATAGCTGTGACATTAGTCACAATAACCCCCATCTCTCTTCAAATTCATATAAATGCGCGATATACTGTGTCCTGACATTTTTTGTAAACTGCATTTCGTAATTTTATTTATGTTTTATAAATCTTTTACTTGGTTAATTTAAAAAAAAAACAGACTAGAATAAACTGTGGAAGACGTGTTTATAAGCATTTTTTTTATTATTATTTTTTTTGCTTTTAGTCAATGTATTTATGAATCAAA
>JAOUQT010334989.1:0-13189 GCA_025769995.1 Xyliphius kryptos | reverse complement strand
GCAAACTCCACCCAGATAAGGATTCGAACCGGGAATCCCCAGCGCTGAGAGGCGAATGTGCTAACCACTAAGCCACCATGCCGCCCCCAACTTTTATCAACGGTGCTAATATTTAAGACCGGGGTGAGTATTTATTGAAAAAGTAAAGAACTCTGAGCTGTGATTTCATACAGTGTAACTACTTATGACATCACAACAAACCCAGTGTCCTTTATTTTACTCATTCCACTTTATTTTTACCATTTAATAATATTTTCATTAGAAAAAAATGATTTGTGACGCTAATGTCACAAATGTCTCTATTTAAGTTTGACTTCATTATTACGAATGATTGACAGATTAGGAAATTAATAATTGTAGTTTTAAAGCAATTACAGCTGCCCCCCCTGCCTTCATTTTGCCCTAAGAGGGTAAAACTTAGTGTAATTGTGCACTCATGGACTATTAAATATGTGGAGCTTTCACATGGAGCCATGACGGCGATGTATATACGGTTTTGTTGCATGCCATTTATTGTAATGGGTTATGAATAATAGTTTATTTTTTATAGTACAGGGGTAATAAAAAAAAATCACTGCATACTGATCTATAGGATGGATGGAGAGCAGAAATGTGCAGTTTGTCCAAAGCTAATATATTAAATACAGGGACATACACACTTACAATATGCAAGTCACACAAACACACAAAGATAACTGCCTCGTTCACACAGCAGAACAAAGTCCTTGCACTAATCAGCTGCACACTCCCCTTAAATGCACTTACTCAGTTTGTCCTCCGTCCGAGAAAAGGGGAAACAGCACAGCTGACCCATGGCTGCCTCCCTCCTTCCACCTTTCTCCTCGTCCTTCTGCGTCTAGCACCCTTTTTAGTGTCTTATCCCACCCTATATGGAGAGCTTGTACCATCCAGGGGCAGCTCCAGCGGCGGCTTTGGCTGCCGACTGTGTGAGATTATGAAAGGCAGAATGCCTAACGGAGACTGCTCTGTCTGTGTGTGTTGGGGGAGGAGACTACAACCCCACCTCCTCTCCTCAGTGCCATGAATAACTGCTTCAGAATGAACAGTATCACAGTTGTGTGTGTGTGTGTGTGTGTGTGTTCTGTTGAGCATCCCTGTTGGTCAGTCCAAAACGGAGATCCTGTTGGGTTAAACCAGCTGCAGTAACCATGCACTCGACGCGCTAATGAAGCGAAACGGGTCTGCGTGCGTCTGAAAACAGTATAGGTCCTTAGTCCTTACTCACCTCATTAGAGTTATTCAGGTACAATGGCACTAATTACAACCTAATTACAGTCCAGCATTGAAATCAACCTGAACTGCAAATAAACACAAAGTGTCCACAGATGGACATTCTATTCCAAAGGGGTGATTATTAAAAACAATGTCCAATTTGTTGCCAAAGTGATTTCGCCCTAAAGTCTTTATACACTATATTGCCAAAAGTATTCGCTCACCTGTCTTGACTTATATGAGCTTAAGTGACGTCCCATTCCTAATCCATAGGGTTCAATATGACATCAGTCCACCCTTTGCAGCTAGAACAGCTTCAACTCTTCTGGGAAGGCTGTCCACAAGGTTTATGAGTGTGTTTATGAGAATTTTTGACCATTCATTCAAAAGCACATTTGTGTGGTCACACATTGATGCTGTACTAGAAGGCCTGGCTCTTAGTCTCCGCTCTAATTCATCACAATGATGTTCTATCGGGTGAAGTCAAAGTTAGAAGCATTGAAATTGTCCAAAATGTCTTGTTATGCTGAAGCATTCATACACCTGTGGTCATAGAAGTGATTGGAACACCTGATTCCGATAATTTGGATAGGTGAGCAAATACTTTTGGGAATGTAGTGTATTTTACTCCATGGCCGAAGCCGTTCAAGTAAATTATTAACACACAGCTGGTAAATGTTGCCTTTTGCTATAGAGCAGACAAACAAAAGCCTCATATTTGAGCCAACTATATTGTAAAAACTATATTAGAGCCAACTATAGTTTAACAATTTGCGCACTTGATGATCAGTGATTACATACCACCTGGCAGTTTTTCCTAAACCAGTGATTGCTCGGTTGCATAAATATAATTTTGGAGCCCTCAAGTATTAAGCACTTTTAGCTGTGCATTTGAAAGAAAAAAAACATTTCCAACATTTTTACTTCTCTGGGTAATTAGTAATGCCTATGTTGTAAGAGCATGAAGTGTTTCCAGTGCACACACAGCTCAATCCCACGCCATTGCCTTATATAGAGCTCTATACAGAACAGTCTATTGGTCTAACATAATGATATTTAGGCATCTGTCTCACAATGAATGCTTCTGCAGCTTTATCAAAACATGGAAAATGCTGTGAAACCCCAGGGACAGAAAAGCACTGCCTGTGAATTCCTGTGCTGACAGTTCTGAAAAACTGCAGCTCACTATCAGTACACAGTAAACTGCTCACACGGTTGTTTGTACTTGCCCATAATACTTTCAAATGGATTTAGTGAAAATCTATTATTTGAACACATTTCCCAATATATAGAATAAACAAACTAGAAGTAAACTCTAAAGCACTGCAAATTTGAACCACATATAGAATGTACAGTGCACAGTGAAACAAGACAACGTTCCTCTAGGAATTGCAACAACACGCAACAAAGCTAGACAACACCAAAATACATAAAGCACATGTGCCAATGAGTGCCAGACAAGCTTGTTCCCTCTTGCTCACCAAGTCTTTATTGCACTATATTGGCCAACTCAAGTTTCAGCCAAATATCCTGTACTTTTGAAAGTTTTCTGGCATGCTGCTTTACAAATAAATAAACAAATACATAGTTATCATTTAGATCCCAGTTTAAACCTTGACAGTCTGATTCAATTTTTCTAATTTGGTTAGAGAATTTTTAGAAATGTCTATACAGTAATTAGTGAAAAAGAGAAACAATAATGGCTTTAAAAAGACATAGTAGTGCCAATTTCCATATTTTTAGTCTTGGACACATCAGTCAGCCATAATCAGGGAAAACTACAGGTATGAAAGTAAAATGGCAGACTGGGCAGTGCCTGGGCAGTGCCAGCAATGATATAATTTAAAGTAATACCATAATGAGCTCGATTCTTGTATGGAATTTTATTCTCTATCCATCTAATGTATTAGAATGTCAGTCATGCAGTTAATTTGCTACATTTTAAAAATCCAAGACAAGCTGGACTGTATTTTTATTATTTAATGGTATCCCAGTCACTTTCTACTGAAGAATGATGTTAGCAGTAACGCCGCTCCGTAACATCAAAAACACAGACAAGAAAAGTGAATTATGCTGAATATCTCATTACCGTGTCACCTGCTGAAAGGTGGGTTATATCACGAAACAACTGAAAAGCCTGTTCGTGAAGTGTTGCACAGTGTCATGGGTGCATAATATTCATTGATGTGAACGGTAAAAGAATAGCCCATTTTGTCCAATCACCCTGAAAGCTACTGCAGCACAGATTGCTAAAAAAGTTAATGCTGACTACGTTAGAAAGGTGTCAGAAAACACAGAGAATCACGGCATCCTGTGCAGCTGCAGACCAGTAAGACTGACCAGACTGACCCCTGTACACTTAAAAACCAACCAACATTGGGCACAAAATACGGCCTGTTCTGATTAATCATGTTTTTGTTTTTCTCAATGTAGCTGGTTAAATGAATGCATTTCTTGTGCCTCAAAAATATGGCATCAGGATGCACTAGGGGAAGAAAACAATCCAGCAAAATCTATGTGATTTTCAAGTCAGTGTTTGCTGTCACAAAACGTCCTGGTATTCATGTGGACTTTATATTAAATGTACCACCTATAACAACATTGCTGCATACCGAGGACATCTCTTCATGTAATGTAATGGCAGTGGCCATAAACCTTGTGAACAATGGTTTGAGAAACAAGGCAAAAGGTTCAAAGTTGTTAACTTGGCTCCCAAATTTCCCAGACACAACTAAATCAAGCAGCACTGGATATGGACATATTTACACAGCTTCACTATTTCACAGACTCACACAGACTCTTCTTACAGACTAGTTTTCATTCATTTTCACCCAAATGTTTAAGTGTTTTCCGTCTGAACCTCTTATAATCGCAGTGAATTTTTCCTAGCCACTGAAGCCATCCGGCTTTCTCACCATGTATAAAAATTCAAATCTTTGCTTGCAATCTTACATTCTAAAAAGAAATAAAATTAAATTAAATTGTAATAAAATGTAATTGAATGTACTGGGCAGGGTGGCAGATAATATAACAGACCTTCTGAGGTCTTTTTCATCTATTTCTTGAGAGGTCAAGGCTGCAGATTTACACAATATTAAAGTAATAGGTGCTTTTAAATGAGTGATCTGTGATTATATACATGCTAACATGCACCTCATATCCATTCACTTCCACAAACACATTAACAACATGCCCACACATGTGGCTATTCACTAAAGAGCCCTTATCAGTGGAACACATAGGTGCCGTCCATGCTGCTAGACTGCTAGTAGTCATCAAAGAGGCATCGCTAATATGAGAATTCCTAAGTGAGGTTTTTCAGTGATTACAAGAAAACAAGCCAATGGCCTCCACAATACCGCAAAGAGGGCAAGGCAAAGCAAGCAATGAGTATAAACAAGCAAGGAAAGTGGTGAAAGATTACACACCCAATCCAACAACAGCAACTATTACTACTAACAGACAGCAGTCTATTCTAAAATCTCCTCCTGAATGTCTGGCTAGCTTTCAGTCTTAATACAGATCATTCCCGGCAGAGTGACTATAAATATCAGTGCAGCGAGTACACAATACAATTCTATATCATTAACACCTTGGATTATACATTATAATAATACTTCATAACACATTCTAGCCAACAGTAACGCAATGACCGGAATAACTCCCTCGACAATTTTCTGACAAAACAGCTTCATCATCAAAACTGTAAATATTGGGTTCAATGGCACCAACGCAAATGCGCATGTGCAAAGACATTTATTTTCCCCTGACATTTCGATGACTGTGCTAAATCACAGTGCAGGTCTGAGCATGGAGTCAGACGTACATGCCGCATCTGTAAAACTGAAGGTGCTACACTGTGAGGGTTACGGCACTGCATTGCATGTAGCGATGTAATATTTCATAGCAAGTGCTTGGAACCTATCCAGTCCAGCCTGCTGAATTCCAAATAGATCCATGATCATTTAAGTTGTGAGTTAGTCTGTATAGTTTTAAAAACAAGAACAGAGATATTGTAGTTAAACAAAAGCAAATACTGACAAATGCTTTCCAGAGAGAAAGGGGGGGGGGGGTGCAAAGAGTGTGTTACTATGAAGGAATGTTTTCTGAGTAAACATCTTTGTAGGTCTCAAGAGAAGCAGAAAAGTACAGAACACACTGTGACATTTTCTTTTCCATCATTCACAAACAAATCTCTGTGGATTTATTAAGTGCATGTCATTTTGTGTGTTCATGCAGTGCTGAACAAATGCTCTCTGGCACTGCACTCTGACTGACAGTGTGTTCATCCCCTGAGCATCTCAGATGAACTCTTACCCATTCTATCTTGCATAACTATTAACTTTAGCCACAAGTGTTGCTGTTCAGCCCTGCCTAATAATTACGAATACACCCGGCACAACGTTTCTTCCCGCAATGACTCAGCGTTGGCAAAGATTCTGTGTCAAGATCAAGGTTTCTGCTGGAAAATCCAGGAAGTTAAAATGGTAAATACCCTCTCAAATTAACAGCCCTTACTTTCCCTTCCCACACAACTGATCTAAATATCAAAAACAAACCCAGACCTATTACTGGCTACAGTACGAGTAATTCACCATCAGCTGGAAAATGTAACTCTTATGTAGTAAAGATGAGATGATGTGTTAAGGCATCATCCCTATACTCCTGATCTTCCCTCATCTTGGTATCCCCTGTATGGCAGACTAATAAGATTAGGCAGATTACGTAGAAAAGTGATGATTTTGCTTTTTCTGAAAGTGGATTTAAATACACTCTACAGAGTGCTGGTAAATGTTTACGCACGTCTCTTTTATCCTGCCATCTTAGCCAGATTTAGAACGTTTAATCGTTCAATGATGCCAACTATCAACGTGAACTGACTTCATTTTAATGTTTTTTTATATGTTAAATAGCTACAATGTTGGTACTGCATAGCTGCAAGATGTGTGTGCTCGTTTGTGTGTGTATGTGCAGGTTATGTGAAGGTGAGCTGATTGATGATGATGATGATATCCTTTTACAGATGTGTTGCCACTTTTGTTCCAGCTAAGCTAATTAGACATACTAAAGAAGGAACCCACACATAATATTCTATCTGTTTTCAGTCTGTACAAAATACAGTTTTATCTCCCTTAAAATGTCTGTCTTTAGTCTGTGTTTATTAAGCAAATACTATGCTATTTTATCCTTTTTTATAACCATAACAGCAATAGAGACATCTGACCAATAAGCAAAGGCTCAAAAAGTGAAACACAACACTTGACAACCTCAACAATGCCCACGTGGCTAAACAATTCAAGGATAACTCTATCAAAAAATGATGGAACAATGGATTAGATAAGAGGCTCAGGGACAAGCGTGCAGGATTTAAATAAAAGATCGCTCATGCACAGACCACATAGCAACACTAAGCATCATTATTAAACAATCTATTGAATAGAACACATCCATATGCATGAACTTCACTGGATTTGAGATAAGACCAGACAACATTGTGGCAACTAATAGAACACTATGGAATTCCCACCAAGATCATAAACATTATTAAGAACTCGTATGATGGCACCATGTGCAAATATATGCATACAGTCCAACCTTCCAGTCCTAGCATTGAAATCAAGACGGGCTACAAACATAGATGTCTTCTCTCGCCATTCCTCTTTTATTGACTGGGTCATACGGGAAACCACTGAGGGTAAGAGAAACAGAATAGCAACAAACCCGGAAGGGAATAAGGCTAGCGTGGGGTTCAACATGCTCAGAAAGATCTGGAGCTCAAACAACAACTCCATCAACACTAATATACGCATCTTCAAATACAATGTGAAACAGTTGATGCTGTATGGATCTGAAACACAAAAAAACCTGTAACACACAGGCTGCAAACATTTGTCAACACCTGCCTCTATATGATAATAAACATGTGGAAAGACTGCTGGAAAGACAGAGTGAAGTACGTGGACCTGTGTAAAAGAACAAGCCATGACTTTATAGGCTCCTATAAGTGGAGTTGGATTTGCCACTCTCAGAAAACATGTCACAAGACAAGCCCTGAAATGGAACCTCAAGGGTATGGGCTTAAATCATGGGCTTTAATCATCATCATCTTAGAAAAAAAAAACACAGTTGAACTATATAAAATGATTAAATGGGTTATGTAGAATCCGAAAGAGAGAGCTGTGATAATTTTATACAAGTTAAGACATTTCAATAGATTTCTCTAGTTTGTGGATGATATAAGGAAACCAGATGCATGCATCAGAATAAGGTGAGCTAGAGTAGAGGGGGAAAAAAGGCATGTGGGTGGATAGAAGAAGAATGATGGAGAGATTACATGCACAGGCTTGCACAATCAGTAAACACGTCGCTTGCTTCAAAGCTAGCGTCATTGCTTCCCAACAGTTTAAAAACTTGACTTTTGATTCGATTTTGCCTGGCTGTGTACTAAGCTTTCTGGTAATCACAGCAAAATGTCATCTGTGAGCATATCAAAGAACAGAGTTTGTTTACACGTCTACATAGCTCTGAGGAGTGCTGTAAAACTATGGACACTTTCTCCAGGGCTGATCCGAGCAGGACTGGGAAAGAGTTGGTGTTCAGTTTAACCATGTGTGATAAAATGAAACTCTGGAGTGTAAAAGGCAACTTTACAGTTTTGTAACATTATCAGGAGGTTTGTTACATTGAGATGATCACCGAAGTGCTGAATATTAGAATAAATGTAGAATACTGCTATACAAGAGTGTTGTGTTATTGCATGATAATGCTCTTTCACACACTCTCCATAATGTTGACACTCTCAAAAAACTTCTTTTCAAAGTGTTAAAGCATTATATACCTACATTTCTGATCCTGCCTCATCCGACTATCACCTTTATGGCTGAAGAAGCAGATTAGGCAGATTTAAAAGTGAGGTTTTCAATGTGAATATCTAAATTTGTTCGAATCACTATGTTCTGAACACTGTTCCGCCAACCTGACAGCCCTGATCTCCGGGTATTACCAGAGAATTTGCAGCCAAAGTTAAGTATCTCATGCTCTCCTCCAAGCAAAACATGCGTGTAAAGATTTATAAAAGGTGCCGTGGTGTGCCTCCCATGCCTACAGACGAAGCATGTATTTACCGCCCCCCTTCCAGGAAATTGCAGTAAGGGAGACTGTACTTGAACAACTTGTACTACCTGCTACTGGATGCAAAACAAAACTGAGAGGACAAAAAGATACATACAATAAGTTGAGTGGATAAATCTAATCTTCCCTTACTAGAAATAAGATCTTAAAACAAAATAAAATTACCAATAAGGACACCAAAAATACCGGTCTTTCTCTATTTTTCCATTCCTGGAACGTTGCTTCCTAAAATTTTTTTTAAATTCATATACTACACATGACATATGAGAAAAATATGAAATGGCATACTGTATTCTAAACATCACGCCATGTAATGGTTGGCTACAAGACACTTTTTCTCCTTAGTGTGACAACGAAAACAAACTGTAGCAAGACATAATTTTTCAGCAATTTAAAAGATTTCACAAGTGTAATCTTATCGAGCCTTCTTATTAGAGGGATAAGAGGTCAACATGATATCTGTATCCAGATATATGTATATAACTGACCTCAAAATTAACATCAACATGGCCATCATACGTCTTAAATACAGATGCTGAGAAACAAAAGATCCTCTCGTCTTCGCCAGATTCCAATTTAGGGTCTTAAAATGCTCATTGTTTTCCTAATCAGCTCCGGGTGCTGTGGTAGCTATAAGACATTAGACTACAGTGGCAAAGATAAATGGTTCAAATCGCTCCACCTCTAAGCCACCTCTGCTGAACCCTTGAGCATGGCCCTCAATGCTTAGCCGTGAATATACTGTAAATGTACATTGCATAAGAGCTTCTGCCAAATGCTGCAAGAGGCAAATACCCACAACCTTCTCTTTTAAAATGCCCACCTTCCAAATGCCCACCCCCAGAGTCTAAAGTGAGTAAATGTAAAAACAGTAGATAAGTAATCACCATTGACAAGGACAGTAGTTCTGGGAGTGATATCCAGCTCCTGAGGCGGTGTGAAGGGATAAGCCATCAGTGTACACATGGTACAGAGCAGTTGCACGGTGGACAGCCATGCCATGGTGTTCCTCATATGTATAGTCACTGGTTTCACACAGAAGAGCTGAGAACCTTAAATCCACACTTAAAGACAGCACTCTAACACAAATAATCACTCGGTGATTTGTATCTTGTCTCCACAACAATGTCCAAGAACTACCTCATCATCCTTCTGGAAACTTGACCTAAAAACAAACACAAAAAAAGAAAAAGTGATTAATAAAAAACATAGAATAGTGATTAATCACAAATATAGCATAGAAATAGAGAATAGTCAGAAATGGAACATAAACCTGGCACAGGAGAAACTAAGACTGATGAAATTAACCAACTGGAGTTTGAAAATGTTAAACCTCCATGCAGAAAGTGCCACAAGATCCTGAGTGCTGAGCTCCGTCTGATATACTTGATTTAAACTAATACAATGGGTGGCTAATAGATAGCAATCCTCACTTCCTCTCTACCTCAACTACATACCAAAATGCTACCCCCATATAAATATCTCTTGAAAAATCGCACAGAAAAACCAACAATGTTAGGTAAATAGTACTATACACACTGAACAAACAACTACATTTGAATCAATTATCAGGTGACTATTAGATGTTCACTGATAAAGTGCCCCAATTGGTGGCACAACCACAACCAGCTCTCATATAAGGACTTTTCTGGCCAGTGAAATGTAGAAGGAAATGTTTACAAGGGTAAGCGGATTGATGCGATTGCCTTTGACCATGGACAGATATTTAGAGACCTAAGGTGTGATGGCCGCATTTCAACTTGATGCAGTGGGCAAAGATCAGATGCACATAGACGATGTTTGCAATTGACTGTGTGCTATAATCAATCAAAGAGATCATTCAATGTTCATCAAGACCAAATCAAACATACCGTAAATATCGACGTGCCTGGCGCTGCCATTTTCATCATACACTCACTGGCCACTTTAAAAGGTAAAATTGCTAATTGTTAAGAATTGTTTGTTAAGACAAATACTGTATCTAATCAGCCAATCACATTGCCGCAACTTGCAACTACATGCAATTAGGCATGAAGAGGTGGTCAAGACAAATCACTGAAGTGCAAACTCAGAATGGGGAAGAAATGTGTTTTAAGTGACACATGGCATTGTTGTTGGTGCCAGATGGGCTGGTCCAAGCATTTCAGAATCTGCTGATTTACTCGGATTTTCAAGCAAAACCATCTCTAGGGTTTACAAAGAATGCTCCAAAAAGAGAAAATTATCCAGTGAGCAGCAGTTCTGTGGACCAAAATGCCTTATTGATGTGAGAGGTCAGAGTAGAATGGGCAGACTGGTTTGAGACGATAGAAAGGCAACAGTAACTCAAATAACCACGTATTACAACCAATGAATGCAGAATATACTATATCTGTTAAAAGTATGCCATGAAGAATTAAGGCACAATGATTTTCAAACCTTTTACTAGCAAGGTGAACCTAATAAAGTGGCCAGTAAGTGTATATTTCATGACATTTTCCAATCTCACTCCTCACTTATAAATTTGCTATGTTTGAAATATTAAATAAAATATAAAATATAAATATAAAATATATAAAATTTCTGCTCAGAATCTTTGCAAATATTTAAATTCTTTTTAAACATCTAGTGTGTACAGTGGTATGAAAAAGTTTGGGCACTCCTGATCATTGGTTGTTAGTATCAGCAATTCCAGTTAAATATATCATGCACAGTGATATTTGAGAAGTGAAATGAAAAATTATAGGATTTGCAGAAAAGTGTGCAATAATTATTCAAACAAAATTAGGCAGGTGCATAAATTTGGGCACACTTGAAATTTTACTAATTTGACTACCTCTAGCATTAATTAATAGAACATATAATATAGAGTGGCAATATGGAAGCCTCAAAATAACTCTCAAATGACCTCTCAAATCTCAGACAGGCATTACAAAGTATGGCAAGAACAGTCATAGTCAACCCACAAATCAGCTCCAAAGACCTACAACATCATCTTGCTGCAGATGGGGTCACTGTGCATCTCTCAACTATTCAGCACACTTTGCACAAGGAGAGTAATGCACCACAAACTTGAGGTCACTTGAGGTATGCTACTGCACATTTGGACAAGCCAGCTTCATTTTGGAATGAGGTGCTGTGGACTGATGAAACTAATATTGAATTATTTGGACAGTGTGCATTGCAGAAAAAGAACATGGGAGAGTATTTAAATTATAAATATCAGGATTCCAAGAGAAAAACTTGCAACCCACAGTAAAATTTGGTGGAGGTTTCATCATGTTGTGGGGCTGCATGGCCAGTGCAGGTTCTGGGAATCTTGTTAAACTTGAGAGTCGCATGAATTCCAGTAAATATCAGCAGATGCTTGAGAACAACATTGTCTAACAAGACAATGACCATAAATACTTAAAGTCTACTAAGGCATTGATGCAGAGGATCAAGTACAATGTTCTAGAATGGCCATCTCTATCCCTAGACAGAATACTATTGAAAATCTGTGGTGGGATTTAAAGCGGGCTGTCCATGCTCGGAAACCACACAATTTGACTAAACTGGTCTAAAATACTTTCAACAATAATCCAGACTCTCATTGGAAGCTATAGGAAGCATTTACATGTTATTTCAGCAAAAGGATGATCTACTAAATATTAATTTAACTTTGCTGTTGGGGTGCCCACATTTATGCACCTGACTAAATTAGTTTAGGATAATGATAGCACATTTTCTGTAAACCCTATAAACTTTATTTCACTTCTTTAATATTTCTTCTGCTATATGTTCTTCTGTTCTGTTCTTCTGCTATATGATATATTTTTCATACCACTGTATAGGCAGGACATTGTTCAGCTGTCTTCCAGAGAGTGCACGTGTCACAGCCCAGACTAATTCTTTTAGCTTGCAGCTAAAAGAGGAGAAAAGTGCTGTTGCAAGGACACCGAGTATGAAAAATCTGACCTGGATCAGAAACAGGTAGTTTGCAATCTATGCTGTAAATCAGTTTCACAAAAATTCAGTAAACCAGCCAGCACAAGCCAGTGTAATTCCAGTGCCGGTCCCAAGCCCGGCTAAATGGTGAGGGTTGCGTCAGGAAGGGCATTCGGTGTAAAACATTTGCCAAGTAAATAATGCGAATTAATCAACGTTTCTACATACCGGATCGGTCGTGGCCCGGGTTAACAACGACAACCACCAGTACTAGTGTCAAACAGGGTACTGGCAGAAATTGGGCTATTGTTTGCCGAAACTGACGAGGAGAGAAGCGTGTAAGGAGAGTGTAGAACTGAGGGTAGCAACACTGAATGTAGGGACAATGACAGGGAAAGCTAGAGAACTGTCTGATATGATGGAGAGAAGAAAGGTGGATATTTTGTGCATGCAGAAGACAAAGCGAAAGGGGAGTAAGGCTCAAAGCATTACAAAGGAGATGAGAAGGTGATGGGCAGGTTTGGTGTTAAGGATAGGAACATAGAAGGACAGATGGTGGTGGATTTGCAAAGAGAATGAAAGTGGCTGTGGTAAACACATATTTCCCAATGAAGGAAGAGCACAGGGTGACCTACAAGAGTGAAGGCAGGAGCACACAGATAGACTACATCCTGTTTAGACGAGTTTGCTTAAAAAAGATTGGAGACAAGGACAAGGTAGTGGCAAGGGAGAGTGTAGCTAGACAACATCGGATGGTGGTTTGCAGGATGACTCTTGGTTAGGAAGAGGGCAAATGTAGAGAGGAGGACCGAATTATGGAAGTTGAGAAAGGAGGAATGCTGTGAGGAGTTTAGAAAAGAGTTGAAAAAGGCTTTGGGTGGTAGTAAAAAGCTTCCAGATGACTGGGTAGCAACAGTAA
>JAOUQT010334971.1:0-13191 GCA_025769995.1 Xyliphius kryptos | reverse complement strand
CGCTCTCACTCACCTGATTACTGAGCACCTGGGTGTCATCTCTCACTAATCACCACACTAATCACTTGCCCTTTATATGTCACATATGTTGTATTATTTTCGGTCACCTGTGCTGGTTCTGTTGCAGTAAGTCCGCGGTTTGGGAGGAGTGGCTCAGCAGCGATCTCATCCCAGCTCCCGGCGCTCTTGGTTTAAACTTCCTTTTTCCACAGAGAAGAACGACGCCGCCGTGCTTATCCCGCACTGCCGCGTCAAACATTCAACTTCCTCCTTCCACGGAGAAGAACGACGCTGCCATGCATATCCCGCACTGCCGCGTCCAACATTCAACTTCCTCCTTCCACGGAGAAGAATGACGCCGCCGTGCTTATTCCGCCCTGCCGCGTTCTACATTCAACTTCCTCCTTCTACGGAGAAGAACCTGTGTTCCTCTCTTGAACTGCGTTTAACAAACCTGCCAGTAGGTGGCACTGTTGTGCAAAAAATAAAACTCTTTTGAAACTTACCTGTTTTGTGATCCATCCAGCAGCGTAACATATATACTACAGTAAGTCTTGTTTGAGTCACATTAAATTACCTTATATTATCAAATGTATGTTTAATTATTAACCATTGTTAAAAAGAAATCAATATAATCAGAATTTATCAAATCTCAAACCTAAATAATTTTAGCTAGATGCAGTGATTAGTTTGTACATTTTCTATATTTAATATTGTAAACAAATTAAAGATTTTAATGAGCATGTCAAAAGATTACCCTTACTTTTATTTTATTTATTGAAGACAATCCATAAATCTTAAAAGATATCTCAATAACTTTCTTAGGACTTGTAAATTGTAAAGTGTGTCAAGTGCTTACTGTCACATAAAATGTTTTCATTAGTGACTATAATTTAAGTAATAAGAATTATAGTGCACACCCCTGCATTGTTTACCAACTAAATAACAACAGTTACGTGTTATATTCCACAGAATGCAGTTATTTGTTACTTTTGTCATGAAAATAACATGAATATTATCATTTCTTATTGCAGAAGGTGATTTTAATTCATTGACTGTGTGTGAAATTTCTAATTTCTAACTTAGAGGAAGCTGCATTGATGAATGAGCGGAAAGCAGCTGCAGAGATTTTACACTTTGCTGCAGGTGTGTGCAGCTAGAAACATATGTTCATAATCAATTTAAGTAAAAAAAAAACACTTTTCTGGATTTTTACATATACCTACATATACATAGAGAGGTGTGATTGTATCACTCATAAGCATCAAATTCATCAAAAAATGTTTGTACATTCATATTAAAAGCTACATAAAAAATGTTTGCAGCAGAAGATTACTTAAAGTACATTTCCTACATAATGAACATAAAGTACATAATGCACACCTCTGACTGTTTCACATTCATAATATTGTGTGCAACGTCCAATAGATTCGTGCACTGTCCTGGGTGTCAGCCAGCGCCCAAAACACTCTCCCCTAGATGGACATGAGGAAGTGACCCTAGTATAGGATTAAGCAAATGATGGATGGATGGATGGATGGATGGATGGATGGATGGATGGATGGATGGGTGGGTGGCTTGGATGGATGGGTGGGTGGATGGATGGATGGATGGATGGATGGATGGATGGATGGGTGGGTGGGTTGGTGGATGGGTGGATGGATGGATGGATTAAAACCTTGTTTTTTGTAACAGTGTTTTTATAGCCATTTTATGAAAGCCATTTTATTTTAAAAAACATTTTACTTCAAAAATGTAATTGAGGCTATGCGTCTTGCCTAACAACACCTCTTTTATTTCACAGTAATGCAGGCCCTTTTGTGACTTATTGCTTAAGTGTGGTATGTTGGATGTGACCATGCCATAATTTATTTTAAATAGGTTATATCATGCAAATTTAAATACTCTTTTACAAACTATTATTTGTTTCTTAAGGCTTTAAATTTATAATAACCAATAATAACAATCATGCCACCAGCACACTGTGAAATGAACTGTTATTTAATTGTTAACCTGCATATACTAATTACGAGTCAAGGGTGCTGGCTCCTGTTTTGATTATAATTGGAGCTCCCAGCCAAAACATACATGCAAAAGAAAATGTATATCACTATGTATGAATGACTTTGTTCATTCTGGCTGGACAATAAACCAGGACATTTTTGTTACAAGGAAAATTCCTAACCACTGCACTACCTACCTTATATATATATATATATGATTTTTGTAGCTAGAGGTGCTATAAGGAAAGCTTGACATTTGCCAAAAACTGCTACATGATCATATATACAGGGGTTGGACAATGAACTGAAACACCTGTCATTTTAGTGTGGGAGGTTTCATGGCTAAATTGGACCAGCCAATCTTCATTAATCCAACATTGCACCAGTGTGCATACCAGAGTTCAAAAGATTGGTTTGATGTAAATGAAAGTGAAGTTGAACATTTCCCATGGCCTGCATAGTCACCAGATCTAAATATTACTGAGCCACTTTAGGGTGTTTTGGAAAAGAGAGTCAGGAAACGTTTTCCTCCACCAGCATCACGTAGTGACCTGGTACTATTCTGCTAGAATAATGGGTTTTTTTGCCCATAATGCTTTATGAGTGGTATTTTCTTTACTATGCACTGTCTGGTCAGAAGAACAATTTTTGCTGCATTTCTTGATTACTCACAACACCTAGTTTACTCTGGTCATGGTCATATCCATGTAAAGTATCACTTCTAATATTTACCTACATTAAAACTATAATACTTACATTTACTTACATTAAAACTGACCCAATAACCTCATTTGTTTTGTGTATTCTGTTTGTGTTTTAAAACATCCTAATTTAATTCATTATTTATTTGATTCTATCCATGTTAAATGTATGATATGGTGGTTAACTTGGGTATTACTGGGCCCAACTGCATTAGACAGAAATGCACATTTTATAACAAAATGTCAGTGTAACAACATAAAAAATATATACATCTTACAATGTGGATAATGAAAACAATATGAAATACATTTGTGCATGTGTACATTCCACATACCACTCAAAGTCTAATGAAACCTCAGCTGGCACATAATTACTACAAAACATACAATACCTTAGATGGCACAACTAATAGTATTGGGCAAACACTGGTTTTTGAGCATCTACATCGATTGTGCTGTCCATCCTAGCATGCCAAGGTGAGGACCACCTGC
The DNA here is from genome assembly GCA_025769995.1 of Xyliphius kryptos. Lineage (NCBI taxonomy): Eukaryota > Metazoa > Chordata > Actinopteri > Siluriformes > Aspredinidae > Xyliphius > Xyliphius kryptos. The sequence continues at coordinate 9,995 of JAOUQT010334971.1, read as the reverse complement.
ACGGGCTGTCACTTAGCCACTAATGTAATGGAAATCGAGCGTACCTTCCAGCTCTATTGGTCCATCAAGCCAGCAAGCCAGCCCCTTAAATAAGACGGTCAGTATGGTCTTGGATGATGTAGTCAATATGGGATAGTATTTCATCCTATAACAGTTCAACCACCAAGGGACATATGAAAGGGCATATGATCCTGTTGGACTATGTGTTTATGACTTAGATAGCAGGGGATATGGAGAGCAGGGGGAGTTTAAAGGAATGTAATTCTATAATGATGAAGCTGAACACTGTCAGTAAATTAACATCTTCCTGACAAAATAGCAGGTGAGGCTGGGGAAAGTCAATTCCAGTATACTGTCAGTCAGCACTGGAGCTCCACAGGGTTGTGTGCTAATAATGCCTGTTGCTTTTTTTCTCTCTACACCATTGACTGCTATTCCAAGGCTATAACTATTAAACTCTCAAAGTTTGCATACTATACAACAGTCATTAGTCTCTTTTAAGATGACATTGAATTTGCATACAAGCTGTATGCAGATGTACTTAACAATGTCCTATAGCCCTGTGTTGACCTTCAGCACTTCAAGTGGTATAGTCTACATAATTTATCCAAAATGTCTTGTGCTCAACCATCATGGTCTGGTTTTAAGCATCCATGAAAAGAGCAGAAACAGACTGTAACTGTTATGAGGTAAGCGCGAAGGACACAAAGATGCAGATACATATATGTTTTAATAGAAAAAAAAACATAACATCTGCTAAGAACAGACATAATTGCCAAACCACGTCAGGACTTTAGACAACTGAAAAATACCCATACTGCGAATGGATTCGAACCTCTGTCTTCCGGTTTCCATTTCAGAACATTAACGCTGCACCACTAGGGACTTCTCTAAAGAACAGCAACCTGGATCCTCCGGGTAAGAGGTTAAACGATAGCTGGGCCCCTTCCACAGGCGAATCTACTCTTTTAGAACCGCTCCTGAAAAATCAGAGGAAGATGATTAGAGAGACAGTGGGAGAGAAACCAGCTGTAAGACAAAGTGCAAAAACTAATTCAACATATAGAACACCCAATATATTGTTGTATAATATTTTTTGTCTATTGCTTACATTGTATATTTTTGTTTTGTTTTGCTTGAATGCCACAAACAATAACCAAAAATCTCTTGTGTATAGCAGAATATGTGGCCATTAAATCTGATTCTGATTGCAATGTGTTCAATAGGTTTTAACTATGAATTACTTAGTTCAGTGAATTGTAATGATTTTTCATTTATTTCATTTTATTAAATATTTTAATTTAAAAGACTGATATACTGCTGCCATTCTAATTATTTATAAAAATTGATTTTTTTTATATGCAAACATTTACATTTCCTTCATTTCTAATACTACTTTTGACATCAAGTGCAAGAGATTAACTCTGACATTACAGTCCTTTTTTCTCACATTCAGTAATGTAAAACTGGTATTTCAAAAAAGGATCTGCATAAAACATTTTCATGTCCATCATGGTTTGGCTAGGTGGGACACCTTGTCGCAAGTCATCAATTAAGCAGTAAAACTGAGATTAGGTTTCTGCATTTAAGTGATTCTCAGTCAAAAAATATTTTTATTTTTTTCCAAGCTCATTATTCATGCTACATTGAAAAACCTCGTAGAGCTGTCGACTGCAGAAATACAGCCAGCACAGTGCTGCCATGCAACAAGAACCAAATAAAATGCTTCTGCATTAATTATTTTTTTTCAATAACATGTTAAATACTTCATATTGCAAATTAATAATATTATATGGATTAATGAATAAATGGGGAGGTGGATGGAACTAAAACTAAAACGTGAATAATGTGGGTTTTCAAGAATTTATTGTCATAAGCACAAAAACAGCAGTTACATTGTCCTATGAAAGTCTAACTCCGCATGACCTCCTGGACTCAAAAACAGTATTGAGCATAAAAATAGAAACACAAAGTACACTAAAATAATCAAAACATACAGTCTTGAGTGGTAAATGTCCTGTAGGGGTTCCTGTGATGTTCTGGGCCATTTTGACTATCCTTGCGATCCTGGGCCGAGCAGTTTCCAAACTGTGATGCAGCTTATAAGAATACTCTTAATGATGCACCTGCACAAGTTCCTCAGGATTCTGTCTGGTATGCCAGCTTTTTGAGTCTCCTAAGAAAGTTCAGCATTGCTGAGCTTTCTTAACCAGCTGTGTTGTGCTGTGTGACCAGGTGAGATATTTATTGAGGAATATTCACTAATTAACTCCCAATAATTTGAAGGTACCACTATTTCCACTGCGGTATGATAAATGAACAGTGGTTGGTGTTGCTCTGCTCTCTGAATTCCACAATTGTTATCCTGACACCTGGCCACCAGATTTGCCTCCTCTGGCCAGTGGGTTCATCTCTTTAGTAAGGACCTTTCAATTAATCTGGCTCCATAGTACAAGGGCCCATTTGAAGTAATTTTCCAAATTAATCCAGATTTATATAAACATTGCCTGGATTGTTTGGTGCACATTAAACCCATCTCTTATGTCTCTGGCCTCAAACAGGTACTCTAAAGCAAATTCTCCCACCTCGACCTCATGTATCATCAATGGCTTTTTGATATACACCTTCACCAAGATTTTTACAAATGGAATATCTTGTTAACGTGAAGGGAAGAGAAAAGTTCCATGGTCCCATAAGGGCATTTTCCACTAATTTGCATATTCTGATGGGGCCAAAAAACTAATTTGGGAACGTCTTTTTGTGTGACTTCTAATTGGTAGGTTCCTTTAATTGTTTCCACGATCCAACTAATGAAAAAAGACAAAATTCCAAAAAAATAAATAAATAACAATCAGTAACTGCAATGGCCAGTTTTGGTTTATTTGAGTACTGCTTTTTCCACCAATCTGTTTTTAATCTCAATGCATGCTGCTTGAGGTAAGACAACCTATTTTATTATACTGTATTATTCACTATATATTACTATATTATACTATTATTCATTATGTACTTTTTCTTTATCAGTTGGCAGTGGCTCTCTCCATTTCTTCTTACTTTAGCAAACTGTTATGTGAATCTATACGTGCTGCAATCTACATAAAGAGTGATTTTTATTCTGAAATGTGCTTAGATACTAGATAAAAGTAAGATTATTTAGTAAAGCATATGGACAAATTGCTCAAGTGCCAAGTAGTGACAGCTAATCATAACCTTGTGTCAGCAGTCTTGTTGTCCATTGTCCATTCTGTGTCCCTTTTAAAGTTCATTTGCTCATTATTCTGTGTTCCCCTTGAATCCTTAACTTTTGTCAGCCGGGTCACCCATCACATGCATTCCTTTTTTTTCACTGTGTAAGCTGTTGTTTTGTCATTTGAAGTCATGTCTGTTTGTCAGTATGTGTTTGTTTTTGCACAGTGCTTTATGTTCATTATCTCTAGTGACAACATGGCTTTCAGATTTCTAATTAATTGTTTAATTGCTTAAACATTGAGCAACCAATTTGTTGCAGCCATTGTTTGCAAATAAAAAAAAGAAATTAAAAATAAGTTTATGGCTTGCACAGAGTCCTTATTTCAATCCCCCAGAGCACTTCCCGTAAACATATCCAGGTCTAACAGTTTTGACTATGAAGGCTTTTCTGCAACTGCTCACAGAGACATCAAAAAACTGTGATCAGAGAAAAAATTTTATTTCATGAGTTTGCACTCATAAAACTAGATCCTATGGTTGTGATAAGGGTCTACATACTTTAAACTACACAGTATATGTAAAAATGTAATTCCATAAATATTCTACAGATATTTTCAGGAGAAAAGTATAGTTTAGTACAGCATAATAAAACACTTTAGTGCTTTCATTTTTTATTTCTAACCACGTTATGCTACACAAGGATACTAACATTAGAGCATTCTTGATTTTTTTGTTGACTTTTTTGCATCACAAAAATTATAAATGCTAATGTACAGTAAAAAAGAAAGGAGTCATTTGAAAAGATTATGTGTTTATTTGAGGCACAGAGGCTACTGATGCAATCAGCATTTTTACCAGCTGCATTTTTTCAACCAAGGATGACCTGGATATGCTATGCTCAAACACACAGTGGAAGCCCAGTATATAATTTCAATGCTGTTTCATATAAATTGGTTCACCTTCAAATGGTTTTATTTATCCATCCATTTATTATCGTCTGCTTATTTCTTTACTAGGGTAGCGGTGGGGAAAACAGGGGATAACATCTTGTGCGCTGGGCAGATACGCCCAGGACAGGGTGCCAATCCATCACTGGGCACACACTTACTTTCACATCCACACACACAAACAATACGGGGCAATTTAGAGCAATTTAGAACCGGAGAATACCCACACGGACTCGGAAAAACATGGAAACGCCACCAAAATTGGGATTCAAACCTGAAATCCCCAGTGCTGAGAGGCGAACGTGCTAACCACTAAGCCACTGTGCCACTATTTTTTTATATAGACTTTGTGTACAGTGTGTGGAGTAAGATATGAAAATTCTTAATAAGATAAATCAATTGCCCATTGTAAGAAGCGCTCGGCGCTCCTTACCTGTTTTGTGTTCTTACTTAATTAACTTGTATTCCGTTCCTATTAGTTGATTAACTGTTCTGTTTATCATTGGTTCTTCTTTTGTCACGACAGGGGCTTTTGGTTTATAAACCCTCGACTTCCGTTTCGTCCTTGTCCTGTATTGCTTTATTTGAGTCTCGTCTTGCGTGTCGGGTCCGCAAGCCTATATCGCGTGCTTTGTACACGTAAAATAAAACTCATTCTCGTAAACCTGGCAACCTGCTCCCGTTGGGCTTCCGACGCGCAACTGTGACACCCATATTGTAATAAAAGTTATGCTTTATTAAGAATTTGTACAACATTAGAACATTTCCTCTGAGTTTAAATTTGTTTTGATTTGTTTATGTTGGGTTGTTTTTTAGATTTTTACCCTTTACCTACCCATATTCACCACAGCTGTACCTGTATTATGTCGATTATGTCTCTTTTCTAATTAGTCATGCTTATTTTTTTGTTATCTAAGTAAGCCCTTTGGAAGATAACCTCATCTTTGGTTACCTGTCTTTTAGTTTGCTACTGTTTGTCTTTGTTTTTTGGAAATGTTAATAAAACATTTTTAGATTAAACATGCTACCTGGTTTCTCACTACACTTACCTGTATTGGGATAAACCAAAACAGTATCCTCTCTCCACATAACTACCATTGCTGGATCCTCTGCCAGTGGATCAGTTAGCATATCCTTAGTTGTCTTCTTTTCCCCAGCTCCGCGTTAGCCTGGCGTTTCACATTTGTGTTGAATCCTTCTTTCATGTAGAGCTTCGGGTAGGTTAGGCTCTTGGTTAAGCAAGTGTTGCTCCCTCTCGCCAGTGTTCCACCATTGCTGGTGAACCCGCATCCGTGTTGAGGAACCATTAGTGCCCCCATTTCCCTATAACGTTGCCTCTGTGTGATGCTAGAGTGATGCTTGGTTATCATGTCCCCTGCTTCTGTGTTGAGCCGAGCAAATTTTGTAGAACCTTTGATCCTAGGCTCCCAGCATCTCATCAGTTTGATCACAAGCCCCATGGTTACCCGTTGACCAAACGGGCTGCAGTTCACTACACCTCCACATTCACACTAAGCTTCGATTGGTTCTGGCTCATATAGCTAAGAGTCGTGACACAGACATCTCCGTGTGTTCCGTCTGTTGTCTGTCCCTGCCCCCCTTTTTAGCTCTTATTTGGTTCAGTATGCTCTGGTTAGCATTAGCTTGTAAGCTCCATACTCTTCTGAGTGTTCCTAATTGGGATTGGTTAGGTTTTCGGCTTTCTGTTTTTTATTGAGAACAATTCAGAACAATGACATTATCTGGAGATGGAGTTACGAACAACTTTTACTGAGGAGGAGACCAATCAATTCTGATAAGGCAGTTAGAGTCTTCTCCTTTTCTGAAAATATTCTGCCGGCCTATAGATTAAAAACCTTCCCTCATTTATACTTTGAAGACCCTTTTGGTTCTGTTTTTCTACAACCCTGTACCCAGAAATTAGCATAGGTCCAGACATCAATGTAAACCTAATGCTCAACCTTCTCCTAGTGCGCGGATTGTGTCCGAACTTCACTCTAGTGCTTGTGAGACCCCAGTGGGTGTAGTGGTTTAAGTGTGCATCTAGCATGTTTAGTGGTTTAGGTTGATGGCCCTACGTGTCTGGTGCTTGTGTTGAATGTAAACCCAGTACAGGTTCAGCGGCTGCTTGGTCTCCCAGTTGGCTACAACCTTTCTGTTTTATTGGGTCCTCTGGCTTAACTGCTTCCTCTGTTCTTCCTAGATTCTGTAGTCGTCCTCCTTTGCTCTGTCCTCTACATCTTGCTATACTGACTTCCTGTCCTGCACTCAAAGCACTCCTTGTGAGTCAACCTGTGCATAGAGCACCCTTAGTGGTTTTGTTAGTGCTTAAAGTTCCAGAGACTCAGTCAGTGCTCATATTACCATCAGTGATTCATTCAGTGCTCTGAGTATCTCCAATGGTACTGTCAGTGCTCAGAGTACCTTCTGTGGACCAATCTGTGCTCAGAATACCTCCAGTGAATCAGTCAGTACTTAACGTGCTATGTGTGCAGCCAATGCTTCAAGCAGAGTTCAGTGCACATCTCACTCACAAGCTCTCGATTGCAACCGTGCTTGCACTCAAGCTCTGGCTCGACCTCACATGTGGTCTTACTTCGGAGCGTGCGCTCAGTCCCAGCCTCACACACTTACTATACAGGGAAAATTAAAGCAGTAAATTAACCTTGAAGCCATGTTTTTGGACTGTAAGAGTAAACCCGAGAACACAGAGGAAACCTACGTGAACACTGAGAGAACATAGAAAATCAGATTGCGATTCGAACCATGAATCTCCAGTGTTGAAAGGCAACGTGCTAACCACGAAGCCAGTGTGCTGCTGTAACTAAATTAATCATTAAAAAAATAAAAATAAACTAAATGTAAAAACAAGACCTACATTAAAAAAAACTGATTGTTTTTTTTAAAATAAAGTTCACCATAAAGTGTTTGTCAATAAAAATGTAAATAAAACTTAATTTAATTGAAAATTAATGTCTTGCAAAATCAATTTAAATATAAGTTAATTTTCTTCTTGTATTACTCTTTCACACTTTCTTTTAGACAAGTGAGCTATTGGTTGTCCTGTCAGGACTTTAGATCTGGGCTAAAATGCTGTCAGGGCCATTCTCAGACATATATGAAGGTGCTCAGTAAATGTCTTTTTATGTTGAATCAGAATCCAAGCAACTTTAAAGGAACATTCATTAGCACGTTGTAGCCCAGTCAATGAAAGTGTGAGGATTCTGGTGGGCCGATCATACTGAGGTATTAGATTTTTTATTTTCAGTTCAGATTTAAGTGGATGCGTTGGGATTCAGCGCAATAACCGAGCCACAGACGAATCCAATAAGTAGAACGCTCAGTTTAATAAATAAATAACCGGAGAGATACCGGGTGTAAAACTGGTATCCGATTGCCGAAGTGCTGATCGGTTTTCCTTAAATAGAGGAAAGAGGAAATAAACCAGAAGGAAAAGGTTAGAACTCAGGGGAAGGACTACGAGCGATACTAGTGGAGGGAAGCTGAACAACAGGCAGAGAAGGGGCAGAGGATGTGACAGGATGAGTTCTCTCAAAACATTTGTAGTTAGTTTTGTAGTGGCTCTTCACACTACTGCTTTTAATTAGAGTTTTGGTTTCAGAACATATGAGACATGTTGGTTTTAAACTACCTGTGGAAAGAAGAACCAAATATGCCTTGGTCCGTTCCTACTTAAAAACCTGTTTTTTGTAAAAAAAAAAAATTGTGAAGCGCGCCATCCGAATTAGCTGCTGCTTCTCGCTACGCTTTCTCTGTGTAAACTGGTTAAGGATAGGAGCATCTTTGGTGATTGGTCTGTGTGGCTACTGCACAGCGAAGCCAGTACCATAAAGATAAGAATAATCCCGACGCTTAAAACAAGTTAAATCATTCCCAATAGTGTATTGGGGTGGCGCGGGGGCACGTTTGCCTCTCAATGACCCCACCACGACCCTAGTAGAGGAATAAGTTAAAGATGATGGATAAATGGATGTATAGTTTATTGGGTCCGTATTGAACATCTAATAGGCGAACCTAGAAAGACATTGAAAATTCAAAGAAAACACTACTTTTTATCCACAGGCCTCGAAACTGCGATGCAATTCATGCCAAACACTGACTCAGTGAGCCAGTCATTTGTGCAGTCAACACAAGTCATGTGACACATTCTTACGCTGTTACTAGAAAACCATCTTTTCAATGAGCTAGAAAAATATATTTTCCATATCTCAACAGTGTATTTTTTATGGCTTTAACATAAAGGGGAACCTGCCTCTCTAAAGGACCCCAGAAGTATAGGGCATCTGTATTGAGCTCAGACACTGGCTGACCTCTCCTACCATCCTAGATGCAAAACAGTTATTTGTTGCTAAGGTAAATGCCTTGAATGTAGAGGATGGGGGTGTGCACTCCCATTAAACTCCACACACGCACCTGCTTTTTCACCATCTGTCTGCAAATTAAGTTGATCCACCGCAAAATGTTCAATGTCCCACCCACTTTACTAAAATTTAAAATTACTTTGTGATAACACGACCGCAATCATTTTTCATAAACATTTGGAAGTTAACTATATATATTATTTTTGGAAGATAATCCCTTACCTTTTTGACTTCTTCTCAATGTGCTTATGTGCCCATCTGTGATACCATTTTGGGAAGTCCTGTGGGATATTTCATAATATTTTCTTTCATTGAGAAAATATGCAAACATTATACTGTGACTGTGACCAGACTCTGACCAGGGTTGACATTAAGTTGTGCACTGTGCTGTGACAGTGCTACTGCACGCTGTGTTGGTCTGGGGACATTGCGTTTTAAGATAATGATTACTTATTAAATCTGTTCTCAAAAACTTAATAGTGAATAATGGTGAAGCAGCAACTCCAAAGTTCAGAATCTAATTCTAAGCTCTGGTTATTTTTGTTTGTCAGGTGTGCCATGTAACTATAATTTTCTAAAAACACTTTTGGCCTGGTTTTAAAATAGTACCTTTAGATACTACAGATTTTTTAAGTAGGCTTTAAGTTTGGTTTGGTAAAAATGTTCAAGTGCACAAGAAAGATATCCATGTAATGTGACCTTTACTTAAATTTCTCTCTGCTTGTTCTAGTGGATCCCTCACAGGTGGGGAAAGGAATCACTTTGATTACTGTGATGGACGTCAATGACAACGCTCCAGTCTTCGCCATCGAATATGAGACATTTCTGTGTGAAACTGTCATGCCAGGCCAGGTACTGCAGTGACCTGTTTTCATCACACTACATTTCCTCAAGTCATTAGTGAGTCCCTCCAGGCAAAAATAGAATCCCTCATAAGCCGATGACATTTTCAATGGTAACCATTATTTTCCTTTTTCTGCACATGTATTCTGACCAGCAGAAAAAAAAGATTATTTGAAAAGTTTGTTCTTGGTAAAATAAGAATAAATATGACATTTAACCCAGTGATTGATTGGCACCCTGTCCTGGGTGTTTCTGCCCAGAGCCCGAGACGTTCTCCCCTGGATGGGCATGAGGAACCTCTCTGCGACCCTCATGAAGGAATAAACAGAAGATAATGAATAAATAATGAATGAATATGACATTTAAACATAATTATTTATATATTTTAATGATTGACGGGAGAATTTCATTGTTGTTTTTTTGTGATAAATGAATATATTCTATTAAATAATATTGTTTTAGATCTAGTGATAGTTTTGACAAGTACAGTAGTTTTTATTTACACAATAAAGTTAAAAAGCATGTGTTTGTTTCACTGTATGTCAAAATTTAGATATAGATTTAATAGTTTAGATATAGCAAAAATTGCATTGTTTTAACCTATCTGCAATTGTAAAATTCTTGTGAGTATATA